>CAUYPK010012417.1:0-51532 GCA_963574355.1 Loris lydekkerianus | reverse complement strand
AGGCCCAGCCCCAGCCAAAAAAAAAAAAAAATTGCGAGCCAGTAGTCAGGACCCACTTTTTTTTTTTATTGTTATTATTAAATAAATGCTGTGTACATTAATGCGCACATGGGGTCCCATACCCTGTTTGTTTAGACCATTTAACCCGTTTCATCACACTGGTTAACTGGTCTATAAAACCAGTGGATGGTACCCCATGATCGCATTAATGTACACAGCTATGATTTAATAATAACATTAAAAAAAAAAAGTGTGTCCTGACTACTGCCTCTCAATTTTTTTTTTTTTTTGGCTGGGGCTGGGCCTGAACCCACCATCCCCAGTATATGGGGCCGGCACCCTACTCCTTGAGCCATAGGTGCCACCCTCTCTCTGTTAATTTTATAGAAACAAAAAACAAACACCCCCCCAAAAAAACCCCTCATTTTAAGTAGAGAGAGAGAGCCTACATCTTGCCATCTCCTATGTCCTAAAGTGCAAAAAGAGATAATTTTGGCCTACTGCAAGGACATTGCCAGGGCCCAGTTAGCCCCAGATTTCCAAGCTTTTAAAGATTTTATTTAAACTAGAAAAAATGAACAAATATAATTTACCAAATACCTACAAGTACATGGCATTTCACCCATTTTGGGGATTGTAAATAAATTTAAATTGTCCTGACCTCCTAGAGTTTGTCTCCCTGCTGAGAACACATAGACCACTTAAAACACATAGACCACATCTGCTATTTAGCAGATATAAATATATACATAAAATTTAAAAAGAAAAAAAAGGTAATACAGTTGCTATTAAATTCTTAACCACATGAAACAAATTCCAAGGGACAGCATGTACTTTGGGGAAGAAAAACTACCCAGGATGCTAGGATCATAGCAAATGTCACAATCTTGGTCAAAGTCTCCAAACATAGAGTGTTTACAACTGGGCAAAATAAAGAAATGAGGACTTTCTGTTTGGGGGGAAAAAGAGCCACGAAGCTGGCTTGTTTTTCAGTATTTCACAGCTTATTGTAATATATGTGTGCCCTTGTTCAATTGTGAGACAAGATTGGCCTTCGCACCCTTACAATGTTTTTTTATTGTTCTGTTTAATTCCATAAATTTCTCTGAGTGGGACACAGCAGGAGTTTGAGAGGATGTGGATCCTTGGACTCTGAAACCAAAGATAAAAGCAAGTTTAATGTTGAGTTGGAGTTCTGATAAACTGAGTGTATTCCCATAATAACGACAGGTTCCATATACTGTTTCCTGTGCACCTGCCACTTTTCTGAGTGTTTTATCTGCATTAATTCATTCAATCCCTCCCTACACCTATGGTGCAGATTCTATTTATTATCTTTCATTTTGTAGGTTATGGAACTGAGGTACAAAGATTTTAAATGACTTGCCCAGCTTATCATAATCAATATGTATATATATTTGTTTATTTGCTTAAATCAGATGGATAACTCCTCCATTGTTACTGCACATACATATTCTAAAAAGCAATCTGTAATCCTTTTATAAGAAATTAAATGTTATGAAGAGGCTGTATATTCCAGGGGTTAAGGTAGGAAGGACTATGAAGCCACCGTGCCTAAAATTAAATCCTGCTGCGTTTGTCTCATTTAACTACCTATGTAACCTTGCACAAATTACTTAATTTTACTACACATTGTTTGTATTGTTAAATGGTGTAATATAACCTACCTGGTAGGGAGTTTGAGATATAAAGATATATATGTGTGTGTGTGTATATATATATATTTATTTATATAGCATTTTAGATAGACTTAGCTACAACAATTACCATCACCATCACTCCTACCAACAAAATATAACAGTACTTTACTGTATAAACAGTACAAACATTGTTTGTATTGTTCAATGGTGTAATATATCCTGGTAGGGGAGTTTGAGATATATATATATATTTAGCTACAACAATTACCATCACCATCACTCCTACCAACAAAGTATAACAATAAATTTAGGCAATTATTATTAGCAATTATTATTATTAGCTGTTACCAAATGTAAGAAGATAATTCCCTCATCTCAAGAAATGATAAATCCTTTGATGTAAAAACTTAAAGCCCAAGATAGATATAGCTGGGACTCTCCAAATTAAACTCAGGCCCATGTCATTTACATAAAGCAGACTCAAGACAAATTGCCTCTAAAATAAGGACTAGGTTGAGATATAATTGGAAACCATAAATTATTTGAGAGGATGTGTTATCAATATATTATCTGTACAAGGGAATAAATGTGGAAACTGACACAATAAAAAAGACCAGGTCTTTTCCACCCATAAAACAACTTTGGCGATTAAATATAAATATAAATTAAAACTAAAAAAAAAAAAAAAAAAACAGAAAGAAAGAAGAGAAATAAAAAAGTAATGGAAGGAAGGAAATTATACGCATCAGAGTTTGTGAGACATAAATAAAAGCAGTCACCAGCAGATATATGGAACTATTAATTCACATTCAAAAATTGAAAGAATTATTTATAAGCTATTATTTCTTTACAAAATGAAAGAATTAGAATAAAAAATTAAATATGATAAAAACATAAGAATATGACAATTTTAAAAATCAAGATAAAACTTAAAGAATTAAATTGGAAATCATTAAAAACATTTAATAAATCTAAAATGTGGTTCTTTGAAGAAAATAGACAAGTTTATCTGTGAGAAATAGACAATTTCTCTAAGAAAAAAGGAAGAAAGTAAAAAACGTAGAAAATACAAATTAAATAATGAGACTATTTTGTCCTTAAATTATAAAAGGGGAAACGTCAAATTTGTAAAGAAAATAGATTAGAAAATTTGTATGAAATAGATACATTTCTATGTAATATATCAAAATCGAGTGCATATTTTAACATAATAGATTTCATAGAACAAATGAAGACATCTCTACCAAATTCCTTAAAAAAAAAAAAAAAAAGAGGGGGGGATTGTGGCCAAACCTACATCATTTCACGCAGAATTTTTCCCAAACATTCAACTATCAGATAATTCTAATGCAGCAAAACCTGTTCCCACAGCATGTAAAAAAGGGGAAAACTTTCTTTTTTAAAAAAATGACACAAATATAACATCGATACCTAAGTGAGTTAAAAAGTTAATGAAAAAAGAAAATAACAGAATTATACCTATGCAAAATTCTACATAGAATATTAGCAAGTATATTCAAGCAGCATTTTTAAAATAGTTAATGATTAGTATAAGTATGGGGTACAAGTATAGTTTTGATACATGGATATATTGGATAGTGGTAAATTCTGGACAGTTAGTGTAACCATTATCTGAATAGTATCCATTAAGTAATTACTCATCCTTTACCAAGTTTGATTTATTTTAATAAAAAAGCATTTACATATGACAATATTCACTGACATGATTGGATATTCCGGGCCAAAGTTAAGTGTCTAGACCATTTTGCTAGACATTTTCCAAATTCCCATCTCCAGGAATCTTTCACTCTTAGCACCAAAGAGTCTTTTTTCACAGTTACTCTGTATTATCAAACTTACACATTTTCTTTTGTCATAAGCCAGGTTTTAATATACATAAGGGCTTTTCTCTTTATTTTCCCACTAATTACTTAATCATTTTTTTGGTCTACTTTCCATTAGTTTTCTTCTGGGGAGAAGGTGCTTTGAAGATTTGGCTTTTAAAAGCTCTACTTTAGGGATCCCAAACTAACACTGTATTGGTAATGTTTGTTACAATTACCCCCCAGTTTGTCACTTATCTTCTGAGTTTGCTTAAATTTTTGGTGTCTGAACATACAGCACTACACATGTGCATTAACATGTATAACACACTTTTTTTTGGTGGATAACTAAGGAGTGGGAAAGCAAGAAAGGTTTTACATGTTTCAAAACTTACCAGAAAGAAAGAAACCAGATAACAAATAAAATGTATGTATATTTTTATTTAAGGACATAATTATACAAAGAAAAGAAAAATTCAGGTTTAATTTTAACTCTACTTTGGGAGTGGGATATGTTCTCAATCAGAGGAAAAAAATTGAGCTGCAAAGAAATCTTAACTATCACCCATTAGTTTCATTGTCAGTGGTTATACCTATCTAGAGGCTTTGAAACTGTTTCATGAATATTTTATGATAGATAGTTAAACATGACAATGTAACTAGAAAACAAATGTTTGGGGACAAAATACATGGAAAGAAGAAATAAGAAACATGTATATGCATTTGTAAATTGTAAAACATGTTTTCTAGGTCTGCCTCCTGAAGTGGCCCAAGCTGGAATGATTGTCCAAAACCAAAGAGTTTCACTAGATTTCCTACCAAGGAACCAGGGCTCCTTGAAGTGGGTGATGTCAGTCAGGAGCACAGGAGCCTAGGACTCCTCATTACACAGATAAGCAAAGCAAGCAAAAGTCAAACAAGAAAGCACTCTAAATTTGAAGCATTTTTCCCCATTAACCAATTTGAGATAATTTGAACATCAGAAAGAGCAATGACTCTGAGTGTAAAACATTGAGCACATTAAAATCTACACAATAGTGAGAATGGAAAGAAAAGAATGAAACTCATTTGCCACCCTTGGAGGTAAGTGTTTCAGCAAATCCTTACTCTGCAAATTGCTAATTAAAGGAAATAAATTAATCATACTCAATTTTTTTGGAAAGAAATGTTATTTTAGTGCACAATTTTAAAAATAAAACCTCTCTTTTCTTAAGAAAAGACAGCTATTAAATGCAGAAGCTATGATAAAATTTGAAATTAAGAATTCACATGAATTCTTAATGAATGAAATAACTGGCACAGGAGGCAAGTATTATTAAAGAAGGACTAACCCTTGGTGGGCGGAGAAGCAGTTACCAGGCAGAATATTTACACAAGTATCACTTCACAGGTTACTTACCGCAAAGGGGATATATACCTTTACGGGAGAACTATGAAGAGGTTCACCTAACCAGTGGGTCACCTTTAAATTACTAAAAGTGGAATAACCTGTCATGATGTGTCCTTGTCATGACGTGATATGAAGCAAAGCTTAGCAGCATTCTTGAAGTCATCTTGCCCCCAAATACCTGAGTCTAAATAAATCTTTTAACTTTACTTCCAGTTTGTAGGAAACAGAGGACTTTATATTCTATAGGAAGACCTGGCATGAACTCTTCGAAGAGTCAATGTTAGGCATGAACTCTTCGAAGAGTCAATGTTATTTATAAGATAAAAAAGTTAAGTGGGGAGGGATAGATATTCTAAAGTAAAAGAAATTAAAAAAATCAAAAAAGAAAACAGAACAATCAAATACAAAACATGAAACCCTGGTTGAATCTTCCTTTGTTTTTTATAAGTATAAAAGATGTAATTCTATGTAAAATTAGGTATTCAAAAAGGGTATAAAACGAATTGTTGTTTAATTGAGGAAATTTTGACGTCAGATGGATATTGAATATAATTAGGAAAAATGTTAGTTTACTTAGATGATAATGGAATTGTAGTTTAGTAGAAAAAATAATCTTTTTAGGAGATGCATGCTCAAATACTCAGGAAAAGACTACGATGATGTCTAAAATCTACTTTTAAATAGTTTATCAAGAAAAATAATGTATGCATGATAAACATGGCAAAATATAAACAAAGGTTGAATCTAAGTACACTCATGATCATTGCGCTGTTCTTTTAACTTTCCTGAATGTTTAAATTTCACAATGAAAAGTTGGACAGAACAATTTAAAAGACATAGCCACCAGCTGAGTGATGTGGTATTGAAATGTATGTTGAATTGGATAAAATATGTGTTTATTCATTTACTAGTTGGGGATGCTTGATAAATGTTAAAAATCAGCTTAAAATTTTATTCTGTCAAAAATAAATCTCATTGTCTCTGTAGTATCAAAGGATGATGTAGTTTTAGCTACCTGGAGTTGCCGTGGTTAAAGAGAGCACACCCAGTGTAGTTTTTCTTCCTAAAACATGGTTGACTTTAATAAATCTTACCTGGGGTATTCCATCCAAGGTGGCTGGATGAATGATCTATATCGGATGTGGGCATTCTCTGAGCATTAAAAGAGAATAATGAATGAAAAACCATCTTTTAGGTATAATCAAAAGGGTTTATTTATAGTAAGTAATTTAATTTACCTAGCATTGTATGAAACCTATTCACAGTTACCAAGGAGCTAATGTTAATTGGGGACTCAAGGTTAATATGCTGAAAGCATTTTAAAAAAATATAAAACCATAGCTAAGATATACATATACACATGTTCCAGAAAATAAGTGGGTGCTATAAAATGCACAGTTTTGCTCCACCAACTCTTACTGTCTTTTTCTCTCTTTCATGATACTAAAGGCAACTCTCTTGCACTATTTCTATATTACTTTCATCTCTACTATTAGATTTTAATTACCATAAAGGGACTCCCATGGTACCTGTTTCAAGGTAGATGTTGAAATCAGGCACAATGGTACATGCCCATATCACTTGAGGCTTGGAGTTTGAGGCCATAGCTGTAGTACTTAGGATTGTACCACCTGTGAGTAGCCACTGCACTCCGGCCTGGAGCAAGATTTGATCTCTTAAAAACAAAAAACAAAAAAACAAACAAACAAAAAACTTGTTGAGAGATGGCCATGGGGGCAATGAAAGGTCAAACGTTGCTTTATGAAAGATACAGAATATTTTTTGGTAGAATATATACCTCCTCTAAGTCCAAATTATCTGACTTAATTTTCACAAGTTTTATATGATTACAAGAAAATTGTAATTGTATAGAAGGTCAGCCAAGTAAGTTTGTGAATTCACAAACTTGGTAGAAAAAGTGCTACATACCTCATTGCTGAGTATCACTCCTGTCACCTTTGAAGTATTCCCCTTGGCCATCTGGTTTGAGAACTTAATTGTCTGACCATAAGTGACCGAGGCAAAAATTTCAATCAATGGAGGTTATTATATTAATACAAAATTGAGGACACACCCCAGAAAAACACAAACAGCAGACAAAGATGACAGGGGAAGGTCAAAGAAAATAAAAATCGCAGGAACAACCCCCAACTCATTATGCAAAAGAGAAGGCAGAGATCGTCAAAACCTACCAGTGTACAATATCCCTTCACGGGTAGTCTGGAAGGCATGCAATTACCTTTATTCTCACTTTGCATGTGAAGTAACAGAGGCACAGACATGATTCACCTAAACCCGCCCAGTTAACATAGGGGGATCCCCACGGGTCTATAAGCCTCCCTCTTTTTTTCTTTTCCATAATGTATTTTAAGCTGCTGAATTCTATCAAACTAATTTATACTTACAGATCCAGGCTAGGGCTCAGCTTGGCTGGTGATGAGGTGGAGAACTAACACTTCACAATCAGGAATTCTCCTTGCCCGATGTGCTTTGCAGGATGAGTAACTTGAGAATATTTTCCAGGTTAAAAATGGCTATTTGGTCACATAGCCTCTTTCTGCCTCTTCCATTTTAATGATAGTTGATGATACACATTCTTTGCATTTCACGTGAGAAGAGTGCTATTTTCCTGTTGACTTCACACGAATATAAAACACCTTAATGAGCTGTGGTGCTGGGGGGGCATCCCCCTAGTGTCACTTCTGCACCACCATAGAACACTTTGCCCCAGTCAAGCTTTCCAGCTTCCTTGCTCTCTTTAAGGAACTGTTGGAGCAGCCTGAGGGTTCTTGAACTTTTGATATTGATGGGTAGTGAGACACTTGGCTTAATAGGTTCTTTCCACTTTAGTTAGACTGTGTTTGTTTTTCAGTCTCAGCAGACTGGGACATCCAGAGGGGAGTCTTTGCGTGTAATTCAGCAGAAAGGCTCTTTTCCTGCTTGTTGTTTTAGTTCTTTTGCTTTGTTTTTCATTTCAATTTATAGTTATTTATGCATAAAACACTTGGTCTGTTTAGCTAATGTATTAGAATGGAAGTTAAATGGACGTTTTCAATCTTTTTTTTTCTGTAACAGACAGTGATTTTCCAAATGAAGAATTCTACAATAGAAGAAGGCAGAAGTTTATCTT
This sequence comes from Loris lydekkerianus, assembly GCA_963574355.1. Taxonomy (NCBI): domain Eukaryota; kingdom Metazoa; phylum Chordata; class Mammalia; order Primates; family Lorisidae; genus Loris; species Loris lydekkerianus. Next base: position 43,528 of record CAUYPK010012417.1, on the reverse strand, counting down.
CATATCTGCTTCATTTAAAGGGACTGAGCACATTCACTTTAGCACACTTACTCTTTGTGAGTGTGTGTCCCTGTATTCTCTAGTTTACTTTCATGATTTGAGATACTTGATTCATTTAAGTTTTTCAGCTTTGAAATGGGAGCCACAGAATCAGAGAATTTATTTTCTTTAGTTGAATAAAGTTTATAACTCATTAATTCTGTCAGCACATGTAAAATTATTTTTCACTTGTTTTTAGCAAAAGAGATGAACTTCCTTGTTGTTCTACCAAGCAGTATAGAATTCATGCTATATTTTCACCAGGGAAGTAGTTGACAAGAGCTACATGTTCGTGTGTGAGGGAGAGTCTATTTTTGATAACAATTATTTTATATCACAGATTATATAAAGTGAAACAGTTGACACAGGAGACATGGAGAATAGGAAAGAGGGAATGTTTTAAAATATAGTTTACTAATAGAAAATGTAAGGTAGGGGGTGGGGGCAGTGGCTCATAGCCACTTTGGGAAGCCAAGACCTGAAGTCAGGAATTTGAGGTTGCAATAAGATAGGATGTACTACTGTAATCTAGTCTGGGTGGTAGAGATATTCTCAAAAACAAAAACAAAAACAAAAACAAAAAAAAGAAAGAAAAGAAAGACAGGAAGGAAGGAAGCAAGAAGCAAGCAAAGAAGAAATATAAGGTGCACTAAGGCCAACAGTCCACGAAATGACTCCCACTGAAGATAGATTGTTGCCCACAGTTCCCAGGAGGTGTGTGTGCCGCACCATGGGGCCATATAGGGAAGTGCTGGGCATGGTTGGGAGATGGAGGGAGAGGAAAGAACTGTGAATGAGAGCCTTTGTGTGTTTTTTGTGGGAAGAAATGGGTAAAGCAGTGTAAGCAGGCTTAGAATTGGCTAATTTGAATTATTTTAGTGGGCTCTAGGGAATAGGGGCTCTCCCTGGTTGTCAGGTACTGGCCTTGGGGTGAGTTGGGCAGGTGGATAGTGAGAGTCTGATCAGGAGTGTAAAGTCCCAATAAAGGAAGTGGTTGGAGCGCAGACTCTGGATTTGTTGGTCTCTATGTGAAAAAAACACTTGCAGGTGAGTTGTTTTCCATGTCAGTTGGTTATCCTGCGGAAGGTCACTTCCTCCAGGGTCTGCAAGACCTCAGATGGCAAAGCATCAGAATACAAAAAATTAGACATGGCTAATTCAAGGAAGGAAAGAAAGAAGAGCTAGAGATAAATTAAGAAGAAAACCACGTAAAATGCCCTCTAATCTATAGTGATGTTTTTAGAAGTGTAATATAGTACAAACAAAGCAAGGTTTTTCTTGACACATCCAAGAAGTCTGAGCACTCCCTCTTCCGGCACCCACAGAATATTTTTAAAGTTTCAACTATCACAACACTTATCACAGAGCTTTCAAGGTCTGATTGTTTTCTGGATATTTATTTTACCACTGGACTGAGGAACTCTTACAGTTGGCATGTTATTATTTCCTCTCAGTGACAGCATCTAGCACATAGATGCTTATATCCTTATATATAAAGATTCTTATAAATGTTTGAAGAAGGAAGAGAAGTGAAGACAAGATAAATGGAAAGGAAGAAGGAAAGCGCTAACCTTCCCAGACTGCTGGTGTGAAAATGGGATTTGAGATTAAATCTTTAGGGAGATACCAAGTGACAGAACTATTTTGTAGGAAGAAGGCTTTAGAGTTCGTGTGCAATTTGAAATTGTACACAAACTTTATAGCCACCCTGTATATAATTGAAATTACTGATGCCATTCATCTTGGATACCTGGGTTACCATACTCTTATGATTGATCCATAAATTAATATTTACCTGTAGGTTAGGCACAGTGGCTGACATGTACGTAGTACAATCCCAGAACTTTGGGAAGCCAAGGCATGAAGATTGCTTGAGGCTAAGAGTTTGAGACCAACTGGGGCAACATAGTGAGACCCCATCTCAACAAAAAGTCAAATATTACTGAGGGCATGGTGTGATACACCTGTAGCTGTGCCTACTTCAGAGGTAAAGCCAAAAGGATCACTTGACTCTAGGAGTTCAAATTTACGGTAAGTTATGATCATGCAATTGTACTCTAGAAGACCCTGTCTGTCTTTAATAAAAAAAGAAAGAAAAAGATAAAAAAGAAACCTACCTGGAAGTGTTGGGAGGTAAGACTATAAAATCAAGATGGAAAAAAGTCATCATGAGCTAATGTGCCACTGACCACGTATAATAAAAATACAGGAATAATGTTAGTTAAAAATGAACAACGAAGATAAAAAGCATAATTAAGTATCAAGTTGCTATGTTGTAAATAAAAAAGAGGAATACAAATGTGGGTACCAAATGAATTAAGACAGACACCTGTGCTTTTCACAGTTTAGACAATAAGCCTACCTGCTGTGATACACTGAGCTGAAGAGAGAATTTATCAGCAATATGGCCAGACCCATGAACATCAGACAGGGTAAATAGACATATGGAGGGAAATAAATAGACATATGGAGGGAAATAAATAGGCATATGGAGGGAAAGTGATAAATCTGAATTGAGTGGTTTTAGAGGAGGTGGTCTTCCATTGTTAGAAGCTATACAGATGTTGACAGAGGAGGAGATGTTACATTTGACCACTTACATCACTGGTGTTCTTGTTCTTTCAAGTTTCCTATGACACCCAAAGTCCCCTGAAGGAGCTTTGGTAGAATCAGTAACAATTATTAGAATAACCAAATGGGTCCTATGCTAAGGATGACGTGAAACCAATAAAAAGGTGTTCAGGAAATGTAGAAAATAGAACTCACATACTTTCCCAGCCGGGTGTTGATTTACTGGTTCTTTTTAGCTTCTGGTCCCTCTGGTGTAGAATCAATAACTGATAATCTAAATCAGTGGTGGAAAATAGGTTTAAACTCATTAAACTCACTGTATTTGCCCCTGACCACTACTGGCTATAATAAAAGACATATTAGGCTTGAACATTTTGAATCAATTGACCGATTATTTTTCTTTTATAAAGTTGTGTGGCATCAGAAATCTTTTCTTACATTTATGATTTAATTTACCAAATTTATAAAATGCCTACAAATCCCTAACCAAAGTGAATAAAGAGATTGGAGTCAGAAAAGGATTTTATTTTTATTTTTCAGTTCTAACTGTACTCAAGATTTCTCAAATTTATGACAGTGTTGCTGCAAAGTACTACTTGTGAAAGTGAAAGAACCTTCTGATAAATAAGAATGAGATCGTAAGCTGAATACAAGTAATAAGAGAGCTCAGAAAAGTGACTTTGGGCACAGAATAATGCGAAAAACGTAAAATCAGGACTCATACGGACAGAAAAATATTTTGCTCCTATGACATGATAGTAATGATATTAACAAGCCAGCCAGATTTTTAACCTACTTAAAGAAAAAGTTAACAAAGCACATATTTAGATGGAGTGAGCGAATGTTGAAATGATATGCAAATGGAGACAAATCTGGATTTTCCACTGGGTGAAGGAAATCGATTAAAATCACCATTAGTTGCCTACAACTTAAAGGAGTTGGAGAAAAAAAGAGGAGAAACAGAACCAAAAAATCCCCCCAACAACAGTGAACAAAGACAGTAAACACAGCTGGAATCTGATAACATGGAAGGGTGCACTACAGATGAAGTATAGTTTTCCATTGAAATCATTTTTTTCCCTACAGAAAGAAAAGGGGATAATAACAAACATGTTAAACCAAGCTAATTTCTGAAAATCATTTCTCCTACAAACTCAGAGTGCTATGTACATGAAGGAATGGATGCACAGGCCAGGTGTGAAGGCTCATGCTGGCAATCTGAGCACTTGGGGAAGACAGGAGGATTGCTTGAGGATGGGTTCAAGCCCATCCTGGACAACACAGTGATACCCTGGATCTTTAAACAAAAAAGAAAGATAAAAAGAAAGATAATCAAATGACAACACAAAATAGTACATATAGGAAGCATCTTGGTTCATCTGCCTTGTGATACTCCTCTGAAAAATGCCCTATTCCCGTCAAGCCTCACAATAGCCCAGACCCTAAGTCCCTGGCACCTTGACCACTGATGGCAGAGCAGGGGTCAGTTGCTGTCCCAAATTAGCCCAATTCGATCCTCTCTCAAATAAAGACTTTGATCTTATTCAATCAGAAGAAAGCAGAGTATAAGACTTTGATCTTGATGCCAATTGCTATCTGAGCAGGGAATGTAAAACTGTAGGCTCTGCCATGGTAATGTTTTCCCATGGACAGAGAGAAGCAATGAAAATTGGTCTCAGGGAAAAGGAGAGCGATTCTCAGAGACAAATATTACAGAGTTAGGTTCCCGATAAACTCCAAGTTCTTAGATCTCAATGTAAATTATTTTTTCAGATAATGTGCTATATTCTGTTTCTGCTTTTATAAAAAATTAAATTTATGACCAAGTCAACTAAACTTTAGGCCGCAGGGCAATCAGGTTAAAAAGAAAATTCTAAGTAATCTTAAATGTGGCTATTTTGTATTCTCCATCATAATTACAGCTTTTAGTAAGTGGTTTCCTTCCTTCTATGTAAAAATATAAAGACGTTCTTGCTGATAAATTGCTCTACTTAGAGATTATTTTGACCTATTTAAATAATAAATCAATATAAGAAGGCAGGGTTTATGTGACCTTGTTAAATAATTGTGAAAAAACATGAAACACGATTTTCACATCTGAGGGGTAGTGATGGTTTCTGAATTGTTCAGCATAAAGAAGTGCCCACTTTTACAGCCAATTTTCTCATTAATATGGGTAGATGCACCAGCATTAAGGCTTCCTGTTCTCTCATCTCCCTGCGTGCTTGATATTTTTAGACTTTTCAGTTTTTGTCAATTCTATGATTGTTAAATAGAATTTCACTTTAAATTGTGTTTTCTGATGTTCATTTCAGCATGATCTATAGTGAAACATTGGATTGTTAATTGTTTTCTTATGAGAAAACCATTCCTTAGACTAAATTGATACGCAGATGCTGAACTGGGCCATAGCACAGAAGGTATATTCATTTCATTCACTTGCCAATGAGTAAAATGTCCACTCTGATCATGTGCTCAATGAACACCAAGTCAGTCATAGAGTCTTGACAGGAGTTGATTCTCTGGATTTTTCTTGCCTGCCCAGATTTTGGGAATTTGAACCCAACAAGCCTGGGCTCTGAGAACAATGGACTTGAAAGTTGCTATCAGGAACAAGTTGCATTTTTGGCATGGCTCCTTTGGGAGTTGTGAGTGTTCAGAGAATCAGAAAAACAGAGAACCACCTGGCCCCAGGGGTGAAGTCAGGGTGGGGCAGGACAAGCTTCCTTTTAGCTGATTCCATTCCCAGGTCAAAGCAAGATCAGCTACAACACATACCTGTAGCTCTGGGAACTCTCTCTGCTAGATGCTTATAATAAATCACCCTTTATTTATAAAATTTTTAAATAGGTAGTTACTGGGACCCAGAAAATTTCTTGCAATTTTATCTGTTTGGATATAATAATCACTCTTCTTAGCAGACACATTTACCCTTTATGGTAAATAAATGATCAAAAATAAGCAATGGGCAATTTAGTGCCTTCTGGGAAATGTTAAAGATGAAATCGGTCTGTGTTACTTTAGGCAGAAGGGAAAATAAAGCAAATTTAGAACTAAAGATCTGAGGTAGATTCTCAGTTCTGTTTTCATTCAGGCAAATAACTCTTTTGATTATAAATTACTTTACCTGTGAGATAAAGATAAAAACTATTTCCTTCATTTTTGTGGTAAAGACTTAACGATGTTAACTGAGACAATGGTTGCAAATGAACTTTACAAGATGTGTAGAAATGTAGAAACAGTCTCAAGAAAAGCCAGAGGAAGAAGGTCAGCAGTAGAGCCACATTTTCCTATGCCTTTGTCTTCCATCTTCTCTGGGTTAGAAACAAAAATCTTAGTTTTCCCAGGGCGCTTTCAATTCTGTAAGAAAACAAAAAAACTTTTTTAATGAGGCTTCTTTCTCTGGGTAAACCAGACAGGAGCCAGAAAGGAAAGAAGAAACTCTAACGCGTAAGCTGTGCTTTTTGGCAGTTTCTCAAGCCTCCCCTTCTCCTCTGCTCTCCTTTGTTGCTGCTATTTTTTTTTCTTTCCCATCAATAACCCAGCTACCTCACACAAACCACTTAGATGTGCCCAAAGAAAGAGGAATTCTTAGCTGGCCTACAAGAGAAATTAGTTTTTTTCTGTTGACTGCCAGGAAATCTGAATATATCAGTTCCGTGGTACCTTTGGTCACAGACTGAGAATGAGGTTTAAAGTTGACTTTCAAGATTAATGAAAGTGAAGACTAGCCATAAACTGGGATTTGACGAGCTCACATGACCACTTGCATGCAGGGAGAAGAGGGATGTGTTTAGGAATTACGTTAAGCTAGTAGTTATTAAACAGCACATTATACTTATTTTAATTATTTTCTTCTTTTTAATTATGATAAAATATACAAAACACAAAACTTATCATCTTCATCATTTTTAAATGTGTAAGTACAGTCACGTTGTTGTGCAACCGATCTCCACAACTCTCATCATCTTGAAAAAAATGAAACCCTACCCAGATAAAACAACAATTATTCTAGTCATCTTAGAACTTAATTCTTTTGAATTGCTTGGTAAAGTACATGTAGATCAGGAGCAACGTATCCTGTGCCCTGTGTTCAGGAAACATTATCTTTCTCAGATTATAAACACATAAGCTGTGGACTGAGGTGCAGACCGTATCACCCACAACCAATTCTGCAAATAGCATAGAAATGGAACAAGAAATGTGTACCTCCAGTCTCAGAGGTACACATCTCTTAAGGGAGTGGCCCCCGAGCTCCTGAGGATGGTGTGCTTCTGCCAAGAAGCACAACAAGAAGGGACTGAAGCAGATGCAGTAGCAATGCCAAGGCCGTGAGTGCATGTGGTGAGGCTGTCAAGGCCCTTGGAAAATTCATGAGGTTAAATCCAAGATCCCAAAGGGCATCAGCTATGAGCTCACTCAGTGTCAAAGGCAGGCTTGGAAAGCACGTTCATGCCTACCCTGCCAAGGGTGTTAGGCTCTGCCAGCCCCATGCCAAGGCCAAGGCTTAATCAAACCAATACCCAGACTGCAGCTGTGACTCCATTTCCTGCGCCAGCTATGATTCCAGCTCAGGCTCCCAGTGGTGCCTGGGCCCCAGGAAAGCTCCTGAGCAGAGACCACTGTCTGCCACTGTGAGGGCAAAAGGACTGGTATGATCCCTGGACTGCCCTGATCATGGGGCCAGAGCACAAATTAACATGGGGCAGGATCTGTCCGAACACACAAACAAAAAGAACCAGGGAGATCAGGCACTGGTTCCAAAGTGCCCATACACGCTGTGCCCAATGTGCTTAATAATTAAAAGGACTCTTGTGACAACAGTTTGATGTCAACTATCAAAAAATGACCTCACATTTTGCCAAAGGGACAAATTTGAACTGACTTAGTTCATTCTGCTGGCTAACAAATCTGTTGCTTAAAATGATCTACATTAGATAGAGCTTTGATTTCATGGAGTATTGGTTTTAATGGGAACTACTTAAACTCTTAAGTTCACATGCCTATAATCCTAGCACTCTGGGAGGCCAAGTTGGGTGAATTGTCTGACCTCAGGAGTTCGAGACCAGCCTGAGCAAGAACAAGATCCAATCTGTAAAAATAGCCAGCCATTATGGTGGGCACCTGTATTTCCAGCTACTCAGGAGGCTGAGGCAGGAGGATCACTTGAGCCCAAGAGTTTGAGGTTGCTGTGAGCTATTACGCTATTGCATTCTACCCAAGGTGACAGAGTGAGACCGTCTCAAGAACAACAAAAACTCTTAAATTCGTGAGCACTGGGCTGCCTCTGCTTACTTTTTGAAAAGTGAATGTGGACTCTCAATCCCACTTGGAGATGCACATTATTGGTTTTTCTCTGCAGAACCTTTGGGTGACATTTCCCCAAGACATATGCTTCCAGAGCAATAGAAATTTTCCAAGTTCATTTTCATGTTTACTTCAAGCAATTGTCAAAAAATGTCTCTTTCTTCTATTGCCTTTCTAACCTTAACACCCTAAACAACTCGAGGTTAAATCAATTTCATAAAACAGCAACTTGTTGGGAAGGAAATTGACTAGAAATGCAGATAGCACAAGCTTTTTGTTGTATTTTTTTTTTTGTTTAGATCGAGAAAGACAATTAAAATAAGGAAGTAAACATAATTAATCATATGATCTTTCTTCTTAATCAACTCATTAGTTTGGAAGTTGTAACAGAGGTAAATGAAGTCCTGTGTTCCTTGCAAGACGGAAATGAGCACAGGATAACAGATGTATGTGTTATTTTCATGCTAGAGCTGAGGGAAAGCTGGAGGGTTTTTAACAGATGCTGCTTCTGCTAGCATGACATGGATTATTATTCCTATTATCATTTACTCCTCCATTTGAGGAGAACAGGCAACACTGTCACAGTAGGAGAAAAAGAAAGGAAGCAATACAAAAATCAATGTTCCTCCCCAGATGACAAAAATTTATCTTGCAAAGTTTGAAATACTATTATGTGGAGTGAAGAACAGAATATCTCTGTCACTGTTCAAACAAGTCACTTCCTTGAGATTGTCATAAAGTAGTTAAATTATTTTATAGAAGCCTCTACAGATATTAGTTGAGTGCAAAATGCTTAAAGGCTTGGTAGAAATAATTTAAACTAACGTTTCTGCTCAATTAAGTCATTAATCTGCTGAAAATAAGATGATATAATGTAGTGCCAATTTCACTGAAAAATGCACTGTTATGATAAAGAGAAAAAAAGCTTCTGCCAAATATTTATTGAAAATAAATAATTAGAGGCAGGTAAACATTTGAAATGAATCTAGCTACTGGTTTCTATTTCCAGCATATATTAATCCACTTACTTTATATCTTTAAAAGTTATGGATTAAATAAAAGATGTTGATAAATATATATGTAAAAGAGCAGAAGAAAATGCTTTACTATTTATGGAAGGCTGTAGTGACATCATTTTGAGATCATTTGTGCTTTGTGACATTATTATGTAGTACTCATCCAAAGGATTCAGAAATTAGTGTAATTCTGTTAAACTGGAAAAAAGTGTAGGCCAAACAGAGGAGAACAAACCAAGGCTATTTATCCAGAACTTTCTACAGCAAGGGAGTCAGCCTCTATTGCTTGTGTTTTGGCAGAGACTTAATGGCAGGCAGGGGTTGGGACAGTTTTGAAGTTAAAAAAACAGGGAAGGCTTCCAATGCCCTGTTTGGAGGCTGTTGACATGCAGAGGCTAGAGGGAGGCCGACATGGAGAAGGGCAGTCAGGGTGACTAGTTAGGGGTGTGTGTTTGGCTGTCTTCTCTTGGCCTTGAGTTGGAAGCAGAGACACAAATTGGAAGATGTCAGTTATTAACCAAGCCCAGGCCATGTGGGGCTGACTGTTACAGTGACTCTTGTTTGTCTTCCTGAGTTGTTGCTGGGGAGAGAAATCTAACTTTTTCCAAGTCTGACTTTTAACAGGCTGGTTTCTGGGCTGATTATTGTAGATAATGGTTTCTGGGGCAGGTTGCTACAGATTGTGAATCAGAGCTCTATTTTTTAAAAATAAGATTTAGTTATTTTTCATTTGTATATTCAGTCTCTCTAAATAAGCCAGTGTGAAAAACAAAATGCACAAGACAATTAAAGAGATGATTTTGTTTAGGCTGTTGCAATGAGAAGTATGTTCATTAGTGGGAAATGTGTCAAAGATGAGGGAGAAAACTTAAGAGTTTATAGAGGCAAGTAAGCAAGAGAATCACAGGGAGGCACAGAGCTGGCCTCATTTAAGTTACTGAGGAACAGTGGAGATTAGAATCTTGGAATATGCTGGGGCAGGTGGTCTTTGGGTAGAGACTCCAAGGCATAATGGAATGGGGGAATTTCTCAACCTTTGCTGCACTCCAAGGGCACAGGGCTATCCAACATTGTAACCAGTAAACAGTGGATGGCTTAAAAAAGTCAAAAGCTTGTAAATCATTGTTTGCTTAGTCTAATACTCCTTCCTAATTAATCTGTCTCTATGATGGCTTCAGCTTGTATAAATTCTACAATATGTTTGTATAGGAACTTGGAGAAGAGCATAAATACTTCTGATAGGAGTTATTCAGGTCAGGTTTAAAGACATATGCACATCTGAACCGGACTTTGAATGATGGCTAGAATGCCAATGAGGACTGCAGATAGATCAAATGGAAGCAACATGACCCAAAGCGTGCAAGTGAGAAAACTCAAAGCTTTTTGGTAGATTGTCAACCTGTGGTAGCCCTTTAAAGACTTGGTAGAAGTAAATGTGACCAAGTTAACCTTGAAAATAAAGGGTAAAGAAGATCCCCAGGGTTCTGCAAAATGTGGACATCATTTAGTAGACATTGGGGAGCTATTGAAGATTTTAAGGCAATGGGGTAGTGAGCCACAACGATTCTGTAGGAAGATCGTTCTTGTGGCAATGTAAAGGGTGTGTTCTTAGAAAGAGATTAGTGAGAAACTTGGGGATGAAAAAAAATATTATTTGGTCTATGGATGAGAACAGGCTGGACTAGAGGAGGATTGTGCCTTCTGAGAGGAAAGCAAGTGGTGTTTGCTTGTCCAGTGGGCATTCCATTTTCTGCTAGTAATAGCACGACGAATTCAAAATTCTTTTTTTCTTCTTTGGAGATGACTGCAGGGTAACCACATGGAGATGTTCAGCAGATATTTATGTTGAACACTTAACTCTATTCAGCCTCCAACTTGCCCTCACTCCCAGCTTGCCCCATCACACTGTCCTACTTAGAATCCTGGATCTGCTACTTGACTCCTTTCTCTCTCTCCTACACGAATCCTATCAACAATTAAATCTTATCCACTTAACTGGGTAAATAAGATTTGAGTCTAACCTCTATCCTCTCCATCTCAACTATGAGGTCAGGGTCAGACAATTAATTTTGCAAACTCATCCTAGAAAAAGTGCAGCATCCCTCATTGCTGAACATCACCACAGCCACCAGATGACCAAGGGAAGCACTTCAAAGGTGACAGCAGTGATATTCAACTGTGAGGTATGTAGCACTTTTTTAGGATGAGTTTGCGAATTTAATTGTCCCACCTCTTAGTCCAACCCCCTTATCATCTCTTGAATGGACTTCTGAATATTCCTCTAAATCTCCACATCCCTCTCTTTCCCCATTTCCATTGCTTATATTAATATCAAGGAGACTCTAATAGCAAATGCAAATTTGGTCACATAATTCCTTTGACTATTGCTATTTTCCATTACACTGAAAGTCCAAACACCTTGATATGAATAACAAGGCTTCATCTAGCCCACATCTTTTCTCTCTCACCATCCTGACTTAACATTCTTTCCCTCTCTCTGCTTCAGCGACTGATCTTTGTTTAATTCCTTGTATTTACCTTTTGTGTTGAGCTGCTGTCTTCCATCTTTTAAATATGCTATTCTCTCTTGTTGAGATGCTCTTTTCCTCTGCAGATAGACTTCCCTCTACAACTCCTCACATAATTCCTGTGTATTCCTCATATAATTCCTGTATATTCTTTGGATATTATCTCATGTTTTATTATCCCCTTTATGGGGACAAATGTGCCTGAAGTTTGTGCAAGAGGTCAGGGCTAGAAGTACATGGGAGATAGAGAAAGCTCAAGATAAATGGAACTTCTCAGGCAGAGCACATGAAACAAAGAAGAAAATTGCTGAAGATGGCTCTTTAGAGAGCATCCATGCTTAATAGAAGGCAGAAAGGCAAGAGCAGTTGAGCATAGATAGATAACGGGTACTAAGAAATGGGGTGCAGGATGAAGCCAGCGATTAGAGGAATTGTGTGCAGCACTGAGGTCTGTTAACATTAAGATTTGAAAAAAATGTTCTTTGGGTTTGCCATTTAGAAATTTATTTTTTATTTTATCCCCTCTGTTGGCACAATAGTGGAGACAAAAGGCAAGTGGTGGTGAGGTAAAAATGATAGCCTAGCCAGGAGGTAGCAATAGTGAGAATAATACTCTTTTGAGATTTAAGGGTGACAAAGACTGAGAAGGAAAGAAGTATTATCATTGTGGTTTTACAAGGATCAAGATGAAAACAGGGTTTGTGTGAAGATTATGAACTTTAATAGGGGCCTGGGAAAGATTAGTCACGCTTCTCCTTAGGGGAGATAAACAAAATAAGGCATGCAAAAAATGACAGTATGGAACTAAAATAGGGCTAAGCACACATAGTATCTATGGTAATCTTTTATATTGGTTTTGGAAAAGATTGTTATTGATATTAATAGTTGTTTAACAAGTGATGAAAATTTCATTTATGCTGTAATTTTCTTTTAAGCTTAGGCTTTTATTGGTCAAAAAAAATCTAAATAAGAAACTTTCCATTTTTCTTTCTAAAATGCTCTCAACTTCTCCCTGCAACCTAGTCCACTCTGGGAAAGAAGAGTTTGTACATCGGACTAGCAATAAAAATACAGCTCAAGCACAACTATTACTTTCATTCTTCCTTGAACAAGAACTTGATCCAAAGACAGAAGAGGTTGCCTCAGGGAGTAGTGAGTTCCACATCAGTGGGATTGTTAAGGCTCTGAGAGTCATTCAGATTGATGATAGGCCTAGATGATTTTTAAAGGCCTTTCTATCCCTAGCAGTCTATGAATTTCACATTTCCAAATGACTTTCCAACCTAAACGCAGGCTCCACGCCAAGTTAAGAGTAAATAGATGTGAGCTGTTAACAAAGTAAGCAGTGAAGTGGAATATTGTTTTTGATGGCAAGATTTGTCAAGCATAATCCGCTTTAAAAGAACTGTAAGTTGGTTCTGTTAATGCTCATTGTTCCTCTTTTTAGATAGATTTCCATCTTGTGCTTACCTTCTGATTTATATTTTCAAGGAAAAAAAAAAAAAGGAGATAGAAGTAGAGTATAGTAATGTGACGTCTGTCTGGGACTTGATAAGCAAATAGCACTTTATATTCACGGGTCATTCCAAAGAAATCAGCTGGGTTCATCTTCCCTAGTCTGCAGGGGGTCCGTGTATGCTGTCCTCCCTTCCTGGCCTTTCCCTGTTCCTTTCATCACATGAACCCTATCAGATGAGGAAACTGAATTAGAGTTGTTGTGACTGATCCAAGGTCACAGAGGAAATCAATGGAGAGAAATCACAATACACATCAGGAGAGAGCACCAATGTCAGAGTGACCAAAGGTGAGTTATCAAGCTCCTCTCTGGATACTGACATTTGGTCTTGCCCTTAGCATCTCTGCATGGCCAGCACTGCAGGCACGTCCCCCCTGGCTCCCATGTGTAAATTGAACTGCTGATACCTGTGTACTTGCAGAACAGCTAAACAAGCATCATAAATAGTGAAAGTCAAGTTTGTAGTAGAACACTCATTTCTCCTGCCAAAACATTTGAACATTGCCTTTATCATGAATGAATTCCTTAATATTTTCATTAGTCCAATAAAGAAGCATGATAAGAGAGGCAGAACCATTAATTTGGAATAAAAAATACTTAAATATTTTCTTCAGCTTTTTGATTCATGAAAGTAAGCCAGGGAGGGGAAGAGCCAGAACAAAGAGATGCAATCTTTCAGTGAGATTTATATATTTGACAGAAAAAAATCATCAAAGCTATTCAACAATTTATTTGATAAATGCAAATACTAGGGGACAAAATCTCATCTAATTTTATTTAGTGTTATCCAGATAATATTATTTTGACTTCCTTTTCTGAATGAAGGATAATTTTTAATTTTAACTCTAGGCAACTAAGTTCATATTAGAAGGAGATACTTCAATGTAATCAAATGTTTAATTAGATATAATTCTCAGGTGAATGGACATGGTAGCATAGAAAGCCCTTTGTATTCTCCCATTCATGAACTGAGGATAACTCAATGAAATATAATTGAACAAATATTCATTGAATTCCTACTCTGTTCCCAACAGTGGTCTTATGCTTAACATAAACATCAGCAAGAGAAGATAGACATTCATGCCCTCAGGGATCTGTCTTGGGGACTCCATGGCCTTGTAGGACTTCATGTTCCTTAGAACCCTGAGACTCATCAATTGTCATTTTTAAAGGCATTTCTGTTTTCAAAATTGCATTAATTTTTCATCTTGGTTGAAGGATCTCACCAGTTCTGCTCTCTCTCAATTTTCACAAGATGATGTAAAAGACGGTGCCTGAAAATGTCTTGATGAGTAACCTTGGCAATATTTCCCTTAAACACTGCGTCTGTGTTCCACATGAGAACTTCTCAGTGGAGCAGCCATTTTTCTAGTCTCCAGCCTTTCCTCACTTGCTCAACGTATTTGCATGCATTTTGATGAGAGTCTTATTTCTGACTTAGTCTGCAACTTTTGTTAAAGTAGTAGGCAACAGAACATCCTAAAATGAGAATAAAGATTTTCCACTGAGAGTTTCTACTTACTTTCATACCAGTCCTTGTGAATGTTGTCGGTGGATCTAGGAGCAAAGAAAGAGCTGACTAATTTAAAGAAACCCAAGGAAAAATAGAGAGTTTATGGGCAAGTAGGATGGTGTGTTTTTCGTACTATTATAAGAGGTAAAATCAAGTATTTGGATATTGTCTTTCTTTGGAAGATTCAGGCACAGTATATCACTACACTGTGAATTAATTCAGTGTTCTATACTGCAATAACAGCAAAGCCAAAGATAAATAATCAAAGGAGTTGATGTATGTAGACTTTGAGTATGTAGAACACCTGGGCAATTCTCTTAAAACGCAGATTCTGATTTGGAGTTTGGGATGGAAATGGTTTTACATCTGCTCTGATAGAGTTGCCACTGACCACCTGTGGCTACTGAACATTAAAATATGGCTAGTGGGATGAAAATATGTAATTTATTTTAATTTAAACAGCTACACTATTCAAAAAAGTCAGACAACTGATAGATCATTGACAGACTTTATGGCTTTTTTAAATGTTTTCTTCCTATTTCTTTTTCCTATTTTCTAGATACTAATCTATTTTGTTCATTTGACTATCTTGAATTTTCTGGTAGAATCTTTGAAAGGCATATGATACTTTTGTTCTTGTTTATTTCTAACTGAGGAAAGCAAAATTAATTAACTCTGATATTTTGTTGACTTTACCATCAGAGGAATATCCAACAAAGCATGGAGTCAATGGCACATTCAAATGCTCAGCGAGAGCTAATATACTATGTACATTCACGGAAAAATCTCTTTAGGTGCCTGATAGCAGAATAAGTATATTTACTTTTAAATATATTTTAGTTTGTGTTTTCATTTGGTAGCACTCTTTATGTTCCTTTGTCCTCTATTAGATGAAGAAATATATTAAAAAAATAAAGTTAGCAAGTGTGACCAGTGGGTAAATTATCTAATCAATAGTTACTCTGGGGTTGAGTGTGGTGATTCACACCTGTAATCCTAGTACTCTGGCAAGCTTAGGCAGGTGGATTGCCTGAGCTCAGAAATTCAAAACCAGCCTGAGCAAGAATGAGACCCTGTCTCTATTAAAAATAGAAAAATTGGCTGGGTGTGGTGGCGAGTGCCTGTAGTCTCAGCTACTTTGCAGGCTGAGGCAAGAGGATTCCTTAAGCCCAGGAGTTTGAGATTGCTGTGAGCAATGATGACATGACACTCTACCCAGGGCACAAAGTGAGACTATGTCTCAAAAAAAGAAAGAAAGAAAGAAAGAAAAAAAAATTACTCTGAGTAAATATAAAGAAGCTATATATATATATGTATATATATGGGAAGAGACAAAATCGGGCAGAGACAAAATCTGCCAGTTTAATGCATTAAATGGACAGTGGCTTGGCTGTTCTCCTAAATTTTTTTTTTTTTTTTTTTTTGTAGAGACCGAGTCTCACTTTATCATCCTTCGTAAAGTGCTGTGGTGTCACAGCTCACAGCAAACTCCAACTCCTGGGCTTAGGTAATTCTCCTGCCTCAGCCTCAGGAGTAGCTGGGACTACAGGTGCCCCCCCACAACACCTGGCTTTTTTCTGTTGCAATCTGGCTGGGGCTGGGTTTGAACCCACCTCGGTATATGGGGCCGGCGCTCTACCCAGTGAGCCACAGGCACCACCCTGTATCCTACTTGATTGTAATTTGTTATTAATAGATATCCATATAATATTTTTTATGTGGCAGATACTATTCTAAGTGACTTTTAGCTAATTATTCAGTCTGGTAACAATTCTATCAGTTATTCATATCACTGCCATTTGATAGACAAGAAAGCCAGATCACAGGCAGGTGAAGTGTCGAGCGTCACAGGTGAGGACTGGAAAGTCAGTCAGAAAGCCGGTGGGGCCCACACTCCAAACCACTGAGCGATATTCTGTGGCCAGCTCAGGATCCGTTTAGCGTTTAGGGATAGACGTTATCAGGTTGGGCTCTGTATTTTCAGAATATTTTAAGAAACAACAACTCATTAGTGATCTTTAAAAATCTTAAATATTTTAAACCATTTTAACTACTCTCTGCTCTTCCTTATGCATCTAAAATGGCTTTGGACTCTATTCTAGATCTGTCTTATGGTACTTGGGCTGTTTGGCGAAAATTTCTTAATCTCTAAACCTCAGCTTTCTTATTCTTGGGTTAATCATGATAAAGCCTACCCCACACTGGTTTGATTAGAATAAAATTAGAAGATAACAGAATTCACATCAAAAGCCTTTCACAAAGCTCTTAAAATGTTAACCGATTTCCCAAGAATGTTAAAACAAATAGAAGTTTAAACAAAACTGATGTCAGTGTGTGAAAGTGTTGACTGAGACTCCATGGAATAAAAGCAAATAAAAAAATTGCACGTAAATTTGATAAAATTTAAACGTGGTGCAGTAAGGTAGAACACTTTATTAAAACTATTTATTTGACAAATAGAAAACAAATGGATAAATAGATTCGTTTCCCTATTCTCTAAACGAATAGTATATAGTATGTAAGATATAGTCTAAATTTTTATTTGTGTTCAATTGACAAGTGTTTTAATGGCGAATTGGGTATAAAAACGTAATAGAGGTTGATTGTATTCATTCTATTTTTTTAAATTTCTAATATCAATGACATCTATAAGACTACCATGAATAACTGTGGCTACCAAATAAATTATTAGTTCAAGGATGCTTGGGACAAATATTTTAATTGATTAAATGTATACACATAGTTAACTTTAATGTAAACATTCTCCTTCCTTAAAAACTTCTTGGTTATGGTTGAAGTATAACGTAAGAGGATTCATTTCACTTTTAAAAAGATTATTGCATATGTGAATTGGCTGTCAAGGTGACTTGAGAGAGTTTATTTTTATTGGAACAATGATGCCATTGCCTAAAAATATTGTTAAACTCTTTTTCTTGAATCTTCCTTCATAGCCTTTGACACATTCATTAGAGTTTAGTGACTGTTCATTCTTGACCTATTTGAAAATGGATTTAAGTTTTAGAGAACATTCCAAGTCGTTCAGAACAAAATTTATCAAATAATATGGATGATTAAAATCACTTATTATTTTGAGGACAAGAATTAGAGTTGACGTATGATTATAATACACAATTACAAAGAAGTGAGGTGTTGTCGACCACCTTTGGGCTAATAATACTGTATCAATAAGCACTTGCTAAGGTTCTAGTGTATTCCAACCACTGTATTACATAATTACACTATATTATTTAATCTTCAGAGAAACTCAGTACCATTTTTTCCATAATTCAGACAAAAATATTGATGTTTAGAGGTTTAGGTAACATTCTCAAGGTCATACAGCAAATAGCAATACAAGATTTCAAATTTTGGATTGTATAAATCTAAAACACATGCATTCTCCAATACTTCCACTGTTCTGAAGCAGTATCTGCCAATAACTTTGATCATTATTAAGGGCAGCATCCGTGGAATAAATACATGATCTACCTAGGTAATGAAATAAAGGGCAATGTTTATTTGGATGATATATATAAAGGTCTGGCTCGGTGCCCATAGCACAGTGGTTACAGCACCAGCCACATACACTGAGGGTGGTGGGTTGAAACCTGGCCTGGGCCAGCTAACCAACAATGACAACTGCAACAAAAATAGCCGGGCATTGTGGCAGGGCCCTGTAGTCCCAGCTACTTGGGAGGCTGAGGCAAGAGAATTGCTTAAACCCAAGAGTTTGAGGTTGCTGTAAGCTGTGACGCCATGGCACTCTATCCAGGGCAACATAGTGAGACTCTGTCTCTAAAAAAAAAAAACAAAAAAAAACATCCTATGAGTTTAGAGCATGCCTTTTATATTCTGGTAATTTTACAAATTCAAGTGAAAATCAGTAAGTATTAAGTTTATCTAAATATTATTCTAAATATAATATTCATTCATTTAAATAATAAATGCATGTGAAAGTGAACTATGAGCTATCTAATTTGATGAAATGTAACAGTTCATTTAACAATTGTTGCAATGATTCAGTTAATAAAAATCCTTGCGGAAATTGTAATATTGACTATTGCATTTATAATTGCAATGACTAAAGAAGGCAGGTCCTTTGGGCAGTACCTGTGGTTCAAAGGAGTAGGGTGCTGGCCCTATGTACCAGAGGTGGTGAGTTCAAACCTGGCCCTGGCCAAAACTGCAAAAAAAAAAAAAAAAAGAAGAAGAAGAAGGCAGGTCCTTTAATATGCTTTCATGAAGTATGCAGTTATCTATTCCATGCCCTTTTCTCTAGGACTCTTTAACTATCTTCATTTAATGATCTCAAGTCCCAGCCAGGAGGTGGCTCACACCTGTAATTCTAGCACTCTGGGAGGCTGAGGCAAGTGGATCACTTGAGTTCAGGAGTTCAAGACAAGCCTGAGCAAGAGCAAGACCCCATCTTTACTAAAAATAGGAAAATTAGCCAAACATGTGGTGGGCACCTGTAGTCCCAGCTACTTGGGAGGCTGAGGAAAGAGGATCACTTGAGCCCAAGAGTTTGAAGTTACTGGAAGCTATAATGACATGATGGCACTCTACCTAGGCTGACAGAATGAATCATTTCAAAACAAACAAAAAAAAAGTTACTTAGTCCCCCTAAATTTCCTCTTGTTTTTCTTAATGCTCATTTTCTAACTCCCTGGCTAACTTTGTTTTTCTCAGTCGGGGGTCTTTAAAATGGGCTGTCCTGGGGTCTGATTTTGAAACACCTTCTTCCATACTCTGTCTGCTGTGAAATCATCCACGGACCTGCCAAGAGACCTGCAGGTGACTCTGAGTAACTCGACTACCCTGCCCTATGATTCCTTCCCTTCTCAAATCTGCTCCTCTCCTGGGACCAGCTTTCCTGATGAATGGTATTACCATACACCAAATAATTTAGACTAATCACAACAAAGCAGCAATAAAATTGACAGGCCCTTCAGAGTCACATTTACCCCTGACTTAAACATGACTGTGTGGTCCTCCGTAGATCATTCATGGAGACAGTGCTTCTGTGGCCGTGTGTGTGGGGAAACTCCAGGAATTACCTTTCAGTGTCAAATTAACAAAGGGAAGGCAGAAAGCCTCTGTCCACAGCCGTGGTTAAAATAAAGAAGTTTGTTTCATGCTTTATTCTCCCCTAGCAAAATGCCCCTGCTGAATGTTTGCCTCTCACTGCCATCTTAACAGCAGCCTAAGAAGACAATTCTTGCTAACCTACCAATAATCGTAGGAATACTGTTGGCCAGGTGTGGTGGCTCACGTCTGTAATCCTAGAACTCTGGGAGGCCAAGGCAGGAAGATAGCTTGAGCTCTTGAATTTGAGACCAACCTGAGAAAAAGTACAGACCCCATCTATAGTAAAAATAGAAAAATTTGCTGGGTGCTATGACAGACATTTGTGGTCCCAGCTACTGAGGAGCATTGCTTGAGCCCAGGAGTTGGAGGTTTCTGGGAGCTAGGCTGATGTCACTGAACTCTAGCCTGGTCAACAGAGTGAGGCACTGCCTGATAATAATGATAATAATAATAATAATGTTAATAATAAATTATGGCAAGCATTTTGGTGTGGCTATCATGTACTCTAGCCATTTGCTAGGTACATAGTGTACATAATCTTTAACCTTATCAACTGCTCTGTGAGGACAGTATTAACACCTCATTGACTGAGATCAGGAGACTGAGGCTCAAAAAAGCTCAGTGACCCACCCAAAGTCACATAAACATCAACTAGGAAAGGCAGAATTTAGTCCCATGTCAAGAATATGCCAAAGCTGGAGCTCTTCTCACCATCCCCTGTTCCCATCAATTAGTGTCTTATCTCTTCTAGAATTATTTCCATTGAGCAGAAAGCTTATGGAAATAATACCTTCAAACAAATGAGTGTGTCTCTAAGGAAAGACCGTCAGGAACTGTAGATTTTGTTTAGTTTGCTTCCATTTGTCCATCCTCTCAGCAAGATTTCACCTCTTACTGTCCCCTCTTCCAAGAGATGCTGGAAGGCTCGCCTCTGCAGATGAGGGGTCCAATGGTTGGACCCCTTAGGAGCCTTCAGAATGCCACCACAATAAATGTCGCCATGGTCCATGTGATCTAACCTGTGACCGCGTGGATGCGCAACACATTCTTTTAAGTTGTGATAATCAGAAAAACCTATTTTTAAATCATTTAAACCAATATGGATTCATTCTCAGAAAACGTCTGGGTATAGGCAGTGATATGGTTGGTTCACAAGCTCAACAGTTCCAAGAATGACCCAGACAATTTCTTACTCTTAACTCCACATTTCTTATTGAGTTGGAGTTTCACCTCAGGGTCAAAATAAGCTACTATGGTTTCAGACATGAAATCTTCATTCAACTTAGAAAAAAAGAGAAAGGAAGGGCTCTAGCCATGTCTATTTTCTTTTACTGAAAACAGAGGTTTCCTAGGAGCGCCCAGCAGACTTTGAAGCACATCTCATTGGTTTGAACTGTGCCATGTGACCACTTCCAGCCACAGGAAATCCCAGGACAGCAGCTTTACGGTGCAGCCTGTGCACCGGGCTGCCGGCCTTGACTGGCCAGGCAGAAAGGGACGTGGACGTGGGATAGGTAACTCGCAGCATCTGCCACACTCTCCAGGGCATATTAATCCTGCTCCTTCCCTCTCATGTTGGCAGAGCCTTTGTCATCCTTACAGTTTATTTAAATATCATAATGTCAAGTGTGTAATAATGTGTTTATTGAATACACATTTAAATCTATCAAAGCTTTAATATTTTCTTTCCAAATCGGCCTTAAAAAAATTTGCCTCAATGGGCAGCTTAAAGTAAGAAAAGAGTGAAAGGAAGGAGAAGAAATGGAGAATGAGAACAAATGGAGAGAGGCGATGAAATGCCCTAAGGTGCTGCAATCCTGGGAAGGAAGACATGAAACCTCTTCTCTAATGTAGTTTAAGAATAGAAGGCTAACTTGACTTTGCAGTCCCAGGGTACCCGCCATGGCCACAGTGCATCAGAGTATGGCTGCCTGTGCTCTGCTCGGCTCCAAGTACCTGGCAGCACCTGCAGATGCATTGAAGTGTGTTGGGATGGGCACAGGTGAGCACTGTGAGTCCCACTGGGGTTCTTTTCTAAGCTTGGTTCTGCCATGGGCACAAGTGAGCACCAGACTATTTGAAAGAGTAAGATGGCCAATTACCCAGGGGCAGAACAGCATTTGCAACTGTGCATCAACAGAGCTAGACTGTTGTCAGCACTTCAGGGAAGCGGCCTAGCCTGGTTTGACCCTTGGCTTCCCTGTTAGGACCTGATACCTGGCTCAGTGACTCCCTTGCTATTACACTCATATGGGCTGGCAGAGTCTTGCTTCAACACCCACCAAGTCCATTATAGTGTAAATAGCAATATGACAAGTCTGTGCTCAATTTGTAATGTTTTTATTGCAAGCTGTTGACTGTAAAGGATTTTTCTAGGGTGGCATTCCCTAATGACCCCAACAGGCCAATTTAAAGTCAGTGCAAATTACTCATTGCAGAAAACTTGGAAACAAAAATTAAGAAAGATTGATTCTATGGTTATAAATTTACTTAGTTCCTAGACACTAAATGTATTGATTTTAAAATAGTCATATGGCTTAAACAAAATAAAGCAAGAAAATCCTCTCCCGGCAAATTGCATGGAAGATAAATGTGTTGGTTTGAATGATCTACCTTAGGGCTTGATTAAAGAGTAAGTTTCCAGGCTTGCTGTTTTTACCAATGGTGTTTTCCTGCGAACTTCTGTTTGAAATATTTATGCCAACGCTCTAATGTTTTACTTGATGGGATTTCAACATTGAGAAGTAGAGAGTGACTACCAAAGATGGTGCCTGTTTTTTGAGCTACGGTCTCTGAACAAAACCAGATAACTTACCTCATACTCATCCTGCCTTGAGAATTCCTTTGTACCCATTACCAACCATGACAAAGCATGGTCATGGCCAGGCAATACTTCTTTTGCGTTTAGAAGCCACAGGGAATGTTTCCCTTAAGCTGCGGCCCAGAAAGTGAAAAATGAGTTATAATAGAATCACAGCTAAGCTTCTTGCATATATACATACCTATCTGAGAATTAGGAGGTCTTAGAATTTCAGGGTAGAAACAAACACAAAGCATAAAAATCACAAAATTCCACTTTGAAAGAAAACCATATGGAAAGCTTGGGATCAACTGTCATCATGGAAAAAAATACACTGGCCCTGAGATACTTAAATTTAAGTGTAAAAGATCCGTTTAACTTAACTAAGCAGAATTCTCCTGGTAAATATTGCATTCAAGCTTTTGCCTTTCATAGGTCAGCTGCTACCAGGACGCCACAACTAACATTCATACAGTTAAAACAATTTAAATTGATGAAAACATTAGAATTTACATCTCTAGGAAAGCCTCTTTTCTCATTGGGAATCATGAGATCCTTTCCCTAAATTTTCATTGCTATGCAGGGTTGTCCCCTAGATTTACTATGAGCTTTGTGCAGACACAGAGAAAATCTTAGTAAGGTTTAGGCTTAGAGCTTCACAAGTTCATTTTCTGAACAAATATCATTGTATATCTGCTAAGTGTGAAGCCTATTTTAGTCACGGGGACAAGCAGTTAACTGAAGAGATAACAGTCCCTGCTCCATGAAATTATATTCTGGTGGAGGAAACAAATAGAAAACAAAATAAATAGTAAATAATTTAAAATATATCATGCAAAAAAAAAAAAAGAATAATAGAAAGGTAATACCAATGGTGATAGAATTTTTTCCTTTTTTTTTTTTTTTAATTTCAGATTAACATGAGCATGAGAGTACAAACTATTAGGTTACAATGTATGTGTTTGTTAGGTAAGCTCCCCGATGTAGTCATGTCCCACATCCAGGAGGTGTGCTATCTACCCTTATGTTATGCCCATGAAGTACAAGGAAATTTTTAAAAAGCTTGTCCCAAAAGGATAATTTGTAGAGAGTAAAATTTTGTGAACAAAACTCTGTTCCTCCTGAACTTAAGAATAGGGTATCATTCATCATAAGATCAAAATCAGCAGTGGGTTAGAAAAGGCATAATCTCACTTAAGTGAAGAATGAGGTTTCTTCCATATATTAAAGATAGTTAATGTGTCAACACAAAACCTTTATGCTAGAATATCAAAATGAAAAAAAAAAAATGTCCTACAGAGCAACTCACTTATCCAGTCTAGTTTCCTTGTCCTGTCTTCTCAGTCTGAATGCCCCATCTTTATACTGGTTTCTGCTGCATTGTTCAACAAAGGGACTCAAGGGAGTTTCAAGGGAATTTAAGAAAGGAATAGGCTAAACTGATGGGTTCTTTTCATGGACCAGAATTGTCTCCAATTTGTAATATCCCAAGAAAACTGAAAAGTTTCTTATCAAGGCCAATAAATATTATATTTGTGTGTATGTCTACTCTTGAAATTCTGAAACTAGGAAAGAGGTTGGATTATAGTCAAGTGGGCCGTAAGAAGAAGTAATGTCAGACCAGTCTAATTTTCTTTTACGACAGAGCGACCAGCTGTGTAGATGGGAAAAGCAATTGGTGTAATATATCTTTCCTTCAGGAAGGCTTTGACTTTGCTCCCCCTGATATGCTCATAAACAAGCCAGAAAAATGTGGTTGTTTATTTATGTCAGATGTCAATTGTGTGGAGCTCCAAGAGACTATTGATCAGTGATTCAGAGTCAAGATACTGGAGCCCATTTAGAAGCTTTCCAAGTTTGGCCTCAGTTCAAAATGTAGAACAAGGGCAATCTTTAGATTTCAGGATTCACATCTTAGATTTCTATGTTGATGACATAGAAAAATGATTTACCTGAAAATTAATGGAGTAGGAGTTAATGAAGTAGCAGTTATTTTCTGCTATTATTCAATTATTTCTAGAAGTTTAAAACACTAGAAAGGAAAAGTTATTTTAGGCAGAAAAATAGGTAGGAACCTTTGAGTTTAACTGTGTTCCCCAAAATGATATATTAACATCTCCAGTACGCACAAATGTGACCTTATTGGATCTAGAGTCTTCGCATATGCAGTCAAGTAAAGGGAAGGTCACTAGGCTAAGCCCTAACTCAGGATGACCATTGCCCTTATCAGAAGAAGACAATGTCATGCAAAGACAAGGACACACAGGGAGGACACAGCACAGATGACACAGGGAGAGACTGGAGCAAAGCTGCTTCACGTCAAGGAGCTGTAAGGTTGGATGAGCACCACCAGAAACTAAAAGAAAGCAAGGAAGGATTCAGCCTGAGTTTCTGAGCGAGCATGGCCCTGCTGATGCCTTCATTTTAGACTTCTTGTCTCTGCAACTGTAGGAGACTAGATTTTGCTTGTTTAAAGTCACCCAGTAAGTTCATGGTACTTTGTTATAACAGTCTTCAGAAACCAATTCAATAACCTACAGCAGATGTACCACCAAATGAGGTTGTGGAAGTGAAGATGCACCAGCTAAGTATCAGTGCTCAGAGATGATCCTGGACCAAGTATCCATTAGAATGACAACAGGCTAAAGGTTTCTCTCACTTGTGGCTTAGTTTCTTAAGGAGAGAGGCTGGAGTAGAATATAATCAGTATTCTACTGGGTCAATTCTTTCCCAGAAAGAGAAATGCTTATTTTTATAAAATTTTGCATAACATTTTAGAAATGTCACAGCCTTTTTGGAGCCCAGTGGATAGTCCCCAGTGTAGATCTCCTACATCAAAGGGTGCTGCCTCTTAAAAGCAAGCCACTGTATGACAACTGCCCCCATCATCTTATCACGGCAGTGACAGCTATTTCAACTGGCCTATAATCTAAAGGAAGACACAGAGTCCATAATATATGTCAGCATCCATAATAGATTTTCATCTTCTGCCACTCATTGAATCCTACTCATGCTCTAAGGTCCTGTACAAGTTCTATCTCCTCGGCAAACCTTTCCTTTGAGTATACTCTCACTGTTCTCCCCCAACCCTTATCCTTAGAGCATCAGGATGTAGCCCTTGAGCATTACCTTCAGTAATTATTTAATGTTTTCCATGACTATGCAAATAGATGATATGTAGTAAAATACTGCTCTTCCAAATGGCTGGAAAGAATGAAAAACAAAACAAACAAACAAAACACACACACACACACACACACACACACACACACACACACACACAAAGATTGAGAAACACTCACACCCATAACCATTCATCCTTGGAACCATTCCTGAGGATTTTGATTCCAGTTTCAGTCATCCTAAACATCAACCTGTGGCAGATGGTGGTAAATATTTCCTTCCATACTCAAATGAGAAGTGGAGAAATGGGAATGAAGGAAAGGAGAGAGAGGAAGAAAGTGAGTTCGTATCCGGTGGTCCATTATTATCTGTGACCTCCAAGAGAGAACAAGAAGATATGTACAGAAATTTTACAGGAGAAAGAAGAGAGTTATAAATATCACCCTCATTATTGTTAGTTTATCATTTTTAATAGATTTCTGGATCAACATGACACATGACTTCTACACCAGACTTGATAATCATCTGTGTGGATGAGGAGAACTTCAACGGCCTGCCCCTGAAATCCTTCCAAACCACCAACTATATAAGAAAAATCATTTCACTCTCAATAGTCACAAAGCCAAGACAAAGTCTCAAAGATTGAGCAGATAATTCCGTGGAGGCCTATTCAGAGCACCTTGCTCAGTTATAGTCAATTTCCTTCCACATGATGTTTATTCCTTTGTCAGATATTTATAGCCCTAATACCAAAAGTCCATTGAACATCAACCATTGATACAGTAACATAAAGCAGATTTATATATTCAGCTTGTCTAATACTCTATTGGGAAAGGAAGGCATTGCTCAACCTAATAGCCTCCTTTCCTAAGAGGTATTCATTTAAAAATGTTGTCTTATAAATACACGATGAGTTGAGACTTCTGTGCTCTAAATATTTTAAGGGATTTATGTTTGCATTTACTATCCTTTTAATCAAACTTCAATGCATTACTAACACTGCAGAGATTTCAGGGAGAAAAATACTACTTGCTGTTTCCAAAGTTAAAAGTTCTCTAGTAAAAAGAAAGTCTAAAAATTCCTTAAAAGAGAATATTATGGAATATCATCAGACATTATTATTTGTAGAAAAGATTCCCACATTAAATCAAAATGTGGCTAAAAGTAACATTCTTATTATTTCTTTATCATGACTGCTTTATGAAAATACTCTAAAGTTGTTTTGTCTGCATTTTTGTGCTGTTAAAAAATACATAATAACTCACCTACTCAGTCCCCATTGGGATTAATTTCATTTTTATTTGATGTGTTTTATTTTCTCAAATACTGGCAGTGTGTTCAAGAACGACAACACTGGGGATACCTGTGGTTGGATCTGCTCCATCGATTGCTTTCTCCCTCTTGATCCATGCTTGTTTCCCATTCACTGTACCTTCCTTCAACCTAGAAACCTTTCTGTCTCACTCAAGTAACATCATCCTCAATCTGCACCCTTTTCTTTTTCTCTTTACTTCTAAACTTCTTGAAGAAATAACTCATATTTGTATCACTGCTCTCTCAGTACCAATTACTCCTCAACCCATTACAATCTGAGCCTCATCCCCAATCACTTCCTGAAGTCACTCTTCTTCCAGTCCATGAGGACAACATGTATTAGTGGCTTTCCATTAAATATCACTGATGACTATGTTGATGTATTGAATCATAGATAAGCAAATTTATAAGAACTTAGGTCTTGCCTTATATAGTATTTCCACACTTTTTTTTAAAGTGAAACTTTCTTTGACAGTATTCAGATGCCTGATGTAGTTGTGGGCTAATGTGAGACTACCTTGTGTTAATTAGAAATACATTTGGATGCCAGTTTCTAAACATATGAAGGCTTAAAAGTAGGAAACTGTTTCTGTAATCATAGAACATGATCGACTTAAGTCACCATGGAAAATGTTTTAGCCTCTACTGTTCCTGAACTGCAACAAAATGGGGATGCAGCAATAAGCACTAAGTCCATATTCAAAGCAAAAAGATGACGGCAGATAGAAAGAAGTGGAAAGTACTCAATCTGAGCTTGTTAATTATCAGGAAGGTAAAAGTGTCCCTAGAACAGTGGTTCTCAACCTTCTAAATACCATGATCCTTTAATGCAGTTCCACAGATTGTGGTGACCCCCAACCATAAAATTATTTTCATTGCTACTTCTTTACTATAATTTTATTACTATTATGAATTGTAATGTAAATATCTGATATGCAGGATATATTTAGGTGACCCTGTGAATATCTGATATGCAGGATATATTTTTGAGACCCACAGGTTGAGAAATGCTGCCCTACAAACTCTCCTGTAGTCATCCCCTTAAGTCGAGAATTCACCTGGCCCATTTTAACTCCCAGGTAGACAGAGAGAATAGGCTTGTCATAATTGGCCATATCAGTCATGAGTTACTGCTTGAGGCCACAGCCCTACCATACTGAGCAACAGCAAGGTTCTAACAACAGCAAGGTTCTATCAGCAACAAATAAGGGGGGCTAAGGCACTGGGGGAACCAGTTGAACATGCCTATAATACCTTCTCCAATTTCCCTCATCCATTTATACTCCCTTTTCTTTCTGTGATTATAAACACTGAATGGGAGAAATTTTTTGATGAAGATGATAGTCTATTTTATTTAAAATCAACTTTTTTTAAAACCCATTCCTAAAGTTCACAGAGATTAAGTCACTGACACCCTTTCCCCCTCTTTGCTCCACAGCCTCATTGGGAGCTTGTAAAATGCAAGATTTTATTCAGAGAATCAATAATTGCTACACAGTGAGCCCGGTGATCTTGAAACTTTAAGAACATTTTAAATATTCAAGTGCCTTCTCCAAAAACTGGTAACTTACTGCTGTTCAGCTACTAAAATTTTCCGAGACAAGAGTTGGAAATGACTTAATAAAAAAAAAAAAAAAAAAAGAAAGAAAGAAAATGGTGTTGTGTTCATTTGCATATCTAAAGGGTAAACTGGAAGCTACTTAACTGAAAACAAACACCCTCTGAGGCAGAGTGAAGAAGTGTAACTTGACATTGACTTCTATAAGAGAAAAACACAAAATGATGATGTTCAAGCCCCTTTAGTCAATGACTAAAGCTTTGTGTCCACCATATATTATAGTGTCTAGATTAAAGATTTTCATTAAGTATCTTAATAATTTAGAAGTGATATTTCATGTATATCACAAAACAGAAAGATCAGATAAATGGAAGAACTCATAATAAAATAAGCAACTCCTCAAAAAAAAATTGTCCTTGTTTGTAGTATTATATATTCTTAACTGTATTAATGCACAATAGTTAATAAAAATAATAAATCATGAAATCAAAATTGACATTTGTATTCTCTTTGGGAATAATAAATACTACTTATTGAGTAGTTCCTGAAATTATACAAGCAAGTTTAGAAAGTTTTAGGTTCTGTTTAAAAAGCAAAACAAACAAACAAACAAAAGTGCTTATTATTCTCAGCTTTATGTAGTTAGCAGAATATCTGAGTGACCACAGTAGTGCAGTCAAGTCAAAGATCAAGGTGAGTTTTAAGAAAGAAATTTGAGAAGCATAACTAGGCAGGGGCCAGAAAATCAGGGTCTATGTGTTCAGTTTTCTAGAACAAGTACTAGGAAATGATCAACAAAGCAAATGAGGATGCTGGTTTCATAAACCAGAGGGTCAGTCCTTGCAGGTTGTGATGCCATTCAACCCTGTCTGCCCGGATATTTCTCTCCCACTCCCTATGTAACACCCCTCACCCAATCTAAGCTCTGTACAGACTGTACAGCCAAGATCAGCTGTATTATGACTTTCATGGACC
This sequence comes from Loris lydekkerianus, assembly GCA_963574355.1. NCBI lineage: Eukaryota > Metazoa > Chordata > Mammalia > Primates > Lorisidae > Loris > Loris lydekkerianus. Next base: position 14,180 of record CAUYPK010012417.1, on the reverse strand, counting down.
TCTTCTTCCACCAAAAGTATCAAGCATTGTATTTCCTGACTGAGTGTTCTGTGTTTTCTTAGATTCTATATTTGTCTATATGGCATTCATTGATCACAGGGTCAGTTTGGTATTAACATTACTTTCTGTATTTTTGTTATGGCATTTGGGAACCTTACAGACCCTGGGGAAAGTTAATTCCTCCCAGGGCTAGTTAATTCCTAAAGACAGTAGCAATTTGCCCCTAAAAGCATGCCTTTCATATGCAAACCAACCAGCCTCTAGCAGCCTTATTATCTAACTCTCACACACTAAGCCAATTTCCCCTGCCCTGAATTATCCCTGAACAAAGTACCAGCCCGAGACCACTCCTATAACCTAAAACCCAGCCAGAACCTATATGTGCAAGCCAACCCTAATCGGCTTGCTCTGCCCTTCCTTTTCTGCAGAAACCCCAATAAAGGCCATTGTTTGATGCTTTCCCCTGGCTCCTTTCTGCCTTCTGACCCACACTTGTGCTTTCTCTGTGACCATGCTTGGCCTGAGGTGATCCCTCTCTGGGATGTGTGAGTGTGACAAACTTCTTTCCAGCCCTGTCCTTGTTTCTTCCTATGTCTGCACCATCATTACCATAATTACCATTAATTACCACATTGAACATTTACATTCTTAGAACAGTGAGTTGTCATAAAGATATTTATATTGTACATTAAAACATTTTCTCAATACAAGGTCATTTTTTCTTCTAATTTTAAAAGAAATTATATAGAGTATCCAATGTACTCAGCCCTACTATTCTAAATAGCTGATCTAAAGCTCAATCTTGGACTTAGGAAACTTGAAAATCATAAAGGGAGTGGAGATCCAACGGGGAAACTGAAGAAAGTGCTTCAGAGTCTAGTATATGGATAAACAAGTGAATGGCTATCATCATCCAGGGCAAGGATGTCTATTCTTGGATCTGGGTGTAAATTGTTTCCTGTCATAAAAAGATCCAGACTGGCATTGAGAGGCTTCCCTGACAGGGCAGGCTTTTAAAATCCCTGTGATGGCAGCAGAGATTTAGACAATGTTTAAATACTCACAGGCCTAAATGACACTGTTGGATTCTAAGTGCTGGGACTAAAAGGATTTTATGGCTTGTCTTATGTGAACAGCATGTGCACATATGTGTGTGTATGGGGGATACCCAAATGATGAATGCCAGGAGAACCTCAACACAGGAAAAGTCATTCTCTGATGGCTATCCTGAATTATCTTTGAGTTGAAACTAATATTTTCTTAATAAAGTATTTAATATGAAATATAAACATAACACACATGTAGGCATTATCTCTTAGTGCTTATTATAAAATTATAATCCCCCAACTCTAATACCACAGTTGGAAAGAGCAAGTACACAAACGCTAAGAAATTAATGCAGGTGTACCAATATCATGGACATGGATGCTGGGAGACCACAATGTATTGCACTGGAAGACGCTAGTTGATATACAATGAAAAGAGTACGTGTTCTGAAAACAGAGTTGTTGTATTAATAGTCTTTACTATCCAATGACATAGAACATATTGTTTCATAATTGGCAGCTCTTCCTTTGTCTGTAAATAGAGATGATAACATTTAACTCTAAGGTCATTTTGAAAATTAATATACTATATGCAAAAACTCGGTTATGTTCTTGGTCATAATATGTCCTCAAAAATTCTACTTACATTCCCTGCTTCTATGAGTATCTAATAATTTTGTTATGCTTAATATATCATATTTTCTACTCCTGGAAAATAATTAGGTAAAAATGTATAATTTTTAAGTGCTAGGATCATCCTTTATGAAAATTCTAGGTTCTTGAAAGTCTTGTGTTAAACTAGAAAATGTAAAGAGATATGAAGAGGTTAGCAATAATCTGCAGACTTTACTATCTTCACAAAGTCAAAAGACTATATGAAAGTAATACTTCAAACTCATCCAAAGGTAATAAAGTGGCTCAGGTGTGTGTGTGTGTGTGTGTGTGTGCGCGCACACGCGCACGAATGTATGCGTATCATGGAAACCCTCTCCTCCAAGTGTATGGTGAAAGAAGAAACTATGGAGATACATCTTTGCCATAGTTTTGTGCACATGATGACATACTTAAAATTTCCCCATTTTTCTACCTCCGAATATCTTGTGTTAACTCTTTTATCACTTTTGCAGTTAAAAATTTGGATAAGGTCACACATCAGAGGTGTCCTTACCAGAAAGGCAAATGTCTTTTGAAAAAAATGATAAACACCACATATTTGTAAGAGGGTTGTCACTGTGTGTATAGACTACCCATGAACCTATGAAATACACAAATTGTTCTTCTCTTCCATGACTTTCAAAGTTGTAAAGTTAGGAACATTTAACACCTGTCTCATTGGCTGTCCAGGAAAAGTGAATGATGCTCACCCCAGGAAAAATAATTGATCTTCCTTTAATTTCCCTGTGTGGAAAACACCCTCAAATCACTCCAAGACTCTCAGATACCCAGTGTTGGGAGGTACAAGGGGCAGGTAAATGGGGCTTCTACTGAGATGGTGAAAGATCCCTTTCCACCTGAAACAAACTTGAGACCCTCTGCTATGAGCTGAGTTTCATCCCAATCACCCCCACACCAAAGTCAGCTATTGATGTTCTAACCTTTTGCAACCCCAAATGTGTCTCTGTGTGGAGATAGGTCTTTTAAGGTGGTTCTGAAGTTATAATGAGGAATCTTAGGGTAAGCTCTAACCCCAAATCACCAGTGACTTAAAAAAGGAGATAGGGGTACACAGTCACAGTGCAACAATCACAGAAAGGCACAGAAAGAAGATGGCCGTCCACAAGCCAAAGAAAGCAGCCTCTCTAGAAATCCACCCTGCCAACATCTTGATCCCAGACTTCTAATCTCCAGATATCTGAGAAAACACATTTGTTGTTGAATCTACCTGGTATGTGGTAGTGTGTTATGGCAACCCTAGGAAACTAATGCACCTTCCAAGGAAGTCAATGTGTAATGCATGCTGATAACAATAACTATGAGTGGTGGCTAGTGGGAGCTGGGGAGCAATTCTGAAGTATTATTCTGATTTGCTCACATAGATTCTCATAATTTCAATGAACATCATTCAACTCCTAGCTACACATTTTATGTAGTTGTTTTTATTGATTTGTTTATAAATTTTAAACTTGCATTATGTATTCTATCAGCTGATATAGTTTGGACTCATTTACAACTAATTTTCCTATTGACAGGAAAAAAAAGGAATCTGTTATAACCATAAGCAGAGAGGCTCTGGACACGGTTTTGAGTAGGAATAACAGAACTGCACATGTGAGAAAGGCAGTGTTTATTTTTTGGCTTTGATCTTTTTTGCACAGCAAAGAAAACAATCAACAGAGTGAAGAGATAATATACAAAACAGTAGAAAATATTTTCAATTAATCTCATGAGGGATTAATATCCAGTATATAATGAACTCAAGTAACTCAATATCAAAAAATAAAAAAACACAAATAACCTGATTTTAAAATAGGTAAATTAGCTGAATAGACATTTCTCACAAAAGAAGAAATACAAATGGATAATAGGTACATGAAAAAATGCTCAACATTGCTGATCATTAGAGAAATGTAAACCTAAGCTACAATGAGATATCTTCTCACCCCAGTTAAAACAACCAAAATAACAACAATAAAAAAATAAAAAATGACAGATGCTCGCCAGGATGGGGAAACAAGGAAACCCTTAATACACTGCTGGCAAGAATGTAAATCAGAATCACTGTAATAGAAATATCATGAAGATTCTTCAAAAAAACTAAAAACAAAAAAACATATGATTCAGTAACTCCATTACTGGGTATTTATTCAAAGGAAAGGAAATCACTACCAAAGAGATATACAGAACTTCCTACATCCAAGCACTATTTACAATAGCCAGGATATGGGGTCCAGCCATGGAAAAATGGATTAAGAACATGTGGAATAATGCTCAATGGAATACGATTCAGACATAAAAGTGGATGAAATCTTGCCAGTCACAGAAACATGGATGAGACTACAGGACAGTAAGCAAAATAAGTTAGGCACAGAAAAACAAATACTGCACTTTCTCACTCATGTGGGAGCTAAAAAGTTGTGCTCAGGAGTAGAATACTAGGACCTGGAGGCTGTGAGGGAAATGGGCAGGGACCATGGGAAAGAATGGCTAGTGGTACAACATTACGCTAGATGGGAAGAGCACACTCTTCTGATCTATGGCACTGTAGGATGACTATGTTTCACAGTCTCTTATTGTCTATATCCAACTGCTAGGAAAAGGATTTATTTTATTTTGGTTTTGAGACAGGGTTTCACTCTGTGGTCCATACTAGAGTGCCACAGAGTTAGCCTCACTCACAGCAACCTCAAATTCCTGGGTTCAAGTGGTCCTCTTTCCTCATTCTCTCAAGTAGCTTGGACTACAGGTGCCCACCACAGTGCCTGGCTAATACTTCTATGTTTAGTAGAGGAAGGGCTCTCCCTCTAGCTCAGGCTGGTCTTGAACTCCTGGGCCCCACTTTGGCCTCCCAGAGTGCAACAATTGTAGGTGTGAGCCATCACACCTGGCAAAGAAAGAGAATTTTTGAATGTTCTTAATACAAAGAAATGATGAATGTTTGAGATGACAGATATGCTAATTACCATGAATTGATCATCACACTTGTATGCACATATATGATACATACACATGTATATCACTTTGTGTTATTTATATATATATATATTTATATATATATATAATTTGTATATATATATATATATAATTTGTATATATATATATATATATATATATATACAAATAGATATATAGATATTTGCCTATAAATTCCTTTTTCTATCTGATGCTTGCCAGCCATGGCCAATCAATCAATCAGCCAAAACAAAACAGGTGAAAGTAGCCTTCCAAGGGGCCTGTGAACATCAAGTTCAGGGACTCTGCCAGACAGCTAGTATTCTACTTCAAAAAGCATCAAGGTCCAAAGCATGATTGATTTTATTTCACATTATTTTATTTATTTTTTTTTTTTAGATGACATAATCATCAGGCAAAGGCTGAAACCATTCATGTTGTTTTCTGTGTTTCCAGCTGAATTATTAATCTTCCTGTCAAGTCTAATTCTTAACCCTCAATTTAATTCTATTCCAGCATTTGACGCCTATATTAGCCTCACTGCACTAGATTTCTCTTGCTCCTTTGGCTATAGCCTGCTGAGAAACTATTTTTTTGAGTACTTAGCAGAAAAGCAATAAATGCTTTATTGACTTGGAATTTAATTTTAAATACTATTCTTTCTGATCAGAAACTTGCAAACACATGTTCCTAGAGGTTTCCTTCATGCACTGAAAGGTGATTGCCAAAATTCATATATATCGAAGAACATAAATTATAAGAAAATCCTCCATTTTTTATACCTGAAGGAATCAATGGTTTTTAGAAGGTAAAAACAAAATAATTTCGAGAAAGCTGATAGCAGAGAAACATGTGAGGCAGTACTAAAAAGAAACCAGTGTCAGATTTTACTATGTCTGATTATTATCTGTGATAACAAGATAAACAAAGATAAATTAAAACATAAAGTCAATGTTTAAGGGATACTATGGGGTAATCCAGTAATTAACAAATCATGACCTGACAGTAGAAGATTGGTGTTTTTGAATAAGATGACTTCATATTTTTAGGACTGCCCCACTTTAGCACACACATAATTGAAAACTCTGCAATCTATTGAATCAATCAAATTTTTTTCTTTCATTACTGTGTTACCGCCAAAAGGAACAGAATTTTAAAGTGTATAGAGCAATGCTGCTTTAGGAAAAAGTGTTCTTCAGCATTGCTGTATATATGAATCAATAAAATACATTGCTTGTGTCCCTTGATGGAAATTAAAGTAAAATTACTAGTTCCTCTTCTAATCCAATCCCTTGCTGAACAGCACTTCCATAAACATCCTCAAAGTTATTTGTCCCTATTTCTCTTTTCCAATGAGAGAATGCACACATTCCCAGCTTCCCCTTCCAAGTTTCTCCATTGTTCCTCATATAAAAATGGTTTCTCTTCCTTTGGGTAAATAATCACATTCATCTAGACATACTAGGATGTGTTGATATGTTTAAAAGTAGTTTTTGCCTGAGAGTCTAAGTGCACTGATACTTTCTAATACCAAGGGCTTAGTGGGATTTTTTTTGGTGTGCTCATCATCTTTCAGTCATTATCAACTAAGTCACTCAACAAACATTAATTGAGTTATCCCTAGATGTGTTTTGTTATGATAGTCACTGGAATTAGAATGTTGTTTAAGGTACAATCTGGGTTCTTCAGAGCCAATTGGTCAAGAAGAAAACACAGAGTAAACAGGCAATTATAATACCATGGTAAGATGAGATAAATGCAAGATGCTGTAAGACTCCAGTGGAAACACACATACCTTTAAAGCATTCATAAGTACTTCCCAGAGGTGACAACATTGAGAGAGAGAGCATATGTGAGAGAGAGAGAGAGAGAAAGAGAAAGAAAGAGAGAGAGAGAAAGAGAACAGAGCTTTTTTATAAGAAACTGGTTCACTGTGGAACGGAGGCCGAGCAGTCCCAAGACCTGCAGTTGGAGAACCTTGAAGCCAGCAGAGTGAAAGGCGTAGCTCCAGTCTGAGTCTTGAAGGTGTGAGAACCAGGAAAGCTGATGATGTAGGTTTGACTCCAAAAGCCAGCAGGCTCAAGAAGCAGAAACCTGCTATCTCAGTGTGAGTGTGAACGCAGGGAAGAACTTCATCCCAAGGAGTGCAGGACAATCACCTGAGGCCAGAAGTTGACAGTACAGTGAGCCATGACTGTGCCACTGCACTCCAGCCTATGTGACAGAGTGAAACCCTGTCTTTAAAAATAAATAAACAAGGCAAATATTTCCCTTGACATAAAGTCAAAAAACACATAATTAACTAACCCGTCATGATTATTGGATCTCTCCTAACACACAGTTAGGTTGTTCTCTTACAAGACCAAAAAGATTTTTCAGTAAAATCACCAAAGACTCTTCACAAATCACCCACAGACATGTTCGCTCACATGGGAGGAGTCTCACAATATTGCCATTATATTGAAAATAGAATGCATTATTAACAATTCAATTAAGCTCCTATGCTTAATGTGTAGTCTCCATCTCTAATTGCAATACAAATAATCTATGACACAGGAAGTGTCTTTTCCCCTATCCTCACCTATAGCCAGCAAGTACGTTTGCCTTTAAAGTGTATCACTTTCATTACAGATTACCCCTCCGATTATTTCTGATTGCTTATTAATGATCCTGATGCTCATAATCTTTTAAGTGTGTAACTTTATTAAAAGACATCTTCATATTTATAATTATCATTATTACACTTGAAATCCCTTTTTTCTTGGGACTATATAGCCACATGAATTGCCTTTTAGTACTATTGTGCTTTGGAAGTGTGGGAAATTAAAATATAACTTATCGAGATTCATCTCTTCCAGGCACATTTCCATTTCTGCTGTAACCGTTTGAATGGGGCCATCCAACTTGACTTCATTTCTGCTCTGTTCTGCTGTAAATCTGTCTAGTCACACCTGTATTAGTCACAACTAACTTTCTCCTCTATACATGTGTGTATTTTAAATGTCTTTCAAAGCTCCAGACTGAAAAATAATAATTAACAAAACAACTTTCTTAATACAGGGACAGACCCTGGGCTCCTACTTGCCAAGCTCGTTCATGCTAGTCTATAGCAAGAAATTCACCTCACTTGTATATCACTTTTCATAACTATGAGTGGCCACAAATAGACGCAGACTGGAACAAAACCTGGGAGACATATCCTTTATTAAAATAGTTGCAATGGGCAGATTATTGTTGGCACAAAAACTTTAGCGTCAATTTACTATTTTTCATTCCCAATATACTTCCCTGGATATTCCATTAAAATTTGCCAAGCTGCTTCATGGCCAAACCAGACACATCTGCCAAGTGCCCGATTTCAGTTCTTGGCTTTGAATCCGAGCACCTGGTTAGTAGTGGTTCCAGCACTCTGTGCTCCTCATCCTGGCACCTCTGGGGGGGCCAATAACCCACAGTGACACTGCAACAGAATCAGGTGACCAAGGTATAATTTGAATTCCAACCATTTTGGTTAGAACGCAGAGTCCTGTGACATTGTTTTTTTTTTTTTTGTTTGTTTTGTTTTATTTTTAAATAATAGATGATTTTTTTACAGGAGACTTAGATTTACAGAAGGATTGATCTGATAGTAGAGAGAGGTCTTATGTACCCCAAAGCAGTACAAAGTTTCCCCTATTATAAACATCTTACGTTAGCCTGATATACTTATTAACATTAATAATGATTATGAATCAATATTGATTCATTACTATTAGCTCAGGTCCATAGTTATTCACAATTCCTTCATTTTTATTTAATAACTTTTCATATAATTTCTTTAATTAAGAAAATTCTGAATTTCATTTGTGGTCCCACAATGAAGTGCAACTGTTGTCATGTTCACGTGGTCCCTCCATGTTCTACATGTGATGTAAATTAGTTACAATTTTAAGAGTGTGAGCCACAGGTTATCATTGTATAAAGATGTAATAGAATGGCTTTGGTTTAGGCTCCAGGCAGAAACCTGGAGAGCTCACATAACATTCAAATGCTGTGCTACTTTTAAACCTTCTTGTTCAGGTTATAAAGGCTCTATAATAGCGAAAATTGCAAAGCATTACTTGTGCTTTTCAGTGACTATAACATTTTATATTGTCACAAAGAAGGAATGGGAGTTTCTGCTACTCCACATCCTTATTGGAACTTGGTATTGTCAGCTTTTTGGATTTTAGCTATTCTAAATATTACGTAGTGGTATGCTTAAAAGAGTTTATTTCACGTTCATTATTGACAGCTGCCATAGGAATTTTGTTATACATAGAATTCTAGGTGTTTTTTTTTCTTTCAACATTTATATTTTACTCCAATCTCTCCTCCTTTAGTGGTTTCTAAAGTATTTTAATTTGAAGTTCCCTAATAAAAATGATATTGACTCTCTTTCATAAGTTTGTCACGGACAATATTTTTGTTGTGCCATCACTCAATCCCAAGTCACGCCACGTCCCTCCAATATTATTTCTACAAATGTTATAAGTTGTGTTTTACATTTTAGGTTGTGATACATTTTGAGTTAATTTTTGTGAAAAATGTAAAATCTATGTGTCTAATTATTTAACATGTGGTTGTTCAAATGTTCCAGAACCATTTTTTAAAAAGACAGTTCCTTCTGTATTGAATTACCTTAGAACCTCTGTAAAGATCTGTTGATAATATTTGTGGGGACATTTTCTGGGATCTCTCTTCTGTTCCAGTGATCCAGGTCTCTATTCTTTTGACAGTATCAGGCTATGTTGACCCTGTAGCTTGATAGTAAGTACTGAGGGTTGATGTCAGATCTCCAGCTTCCTTTTTCTTCAATATTGTGTGAACTATTCTGTTTTTATTCTGTTTTTCTTTTAATTATCTATATAAACTTCAGAATACATATATATTATATATAATATTTAGAATATATACCATAAATATATACCATTATTTGTTATTCTTCTGGTTTCATGATTTCTCTACTAATTTACTCTTCTCAATTATATTTATTTATGCTGATTTTTATTAGTTTTTTTTTCTTCTTGGTTTAGACTTAATTGCTCTTTTGCTTCCAACCCCCCTCCTTAGTTTTCTAAGGTGGGAACTTATAGTATTGATTTTAGATCTTCTTTTTAAATGTATGCCTTCAATGTTATAAATTCCTCTGATAGACAATATTTTCAACTATATTTTATTTAATTCAAAATAAATTATAGTTGCATTTGAGACTCCAATTTGGCCCTCTTTTTGTTCGGATGTGTGTTTTTTAATCTACAAGTTTTGGAGGAGAGGTTCCAGTAATCTTTTCATTATAAATTTCTAGTGGTCTTAGAAACTATGTATGACTTTTACTCTTTTAAATTTGTCATGGTGTACTTCCATGCCCTGAATGTGGTCTATCTTGGTGAATACTCCATGTGAGGTTGACAAGAATGAGGATTCTTCTGTTGTGAAAAAAACATTCCACACATATTCTGTTAACTACACGCAGTGGTTTGACAGTGCTATTGAATTCTGCTACATACTTACATATTGTGATGCTGGGTTGTTGGGTATAGGCTCATCAAAGAGTCTTAAATTCTCTAGAATGGACTCCTTTACAATGTAGTATCCCTCTGTATCACTGATCGTTTTTCTTGTTTTGATACCAGTTTTGTCTGAAATCAATATATTTCAACTTCAAGGCATACTCTTTCACTATACTTTTATTTTTTGAAATCTGTCTCTTTACATTTAAAGTGACTTTCCTCTAGGCAATATGTAGTTGGGCCTCGTTTTTGTTTTAATTTAATGCGCTCTGACAGTCTCTGTTCATTGCTGTATTTCAACCATTGATGTTTGTGGTGATTTTTAAGATATTTGGATTAAAGTCTGCTGTATTATTACTGTTTTGTGTTGGTTGTTTCTGTTCTTTATTTTTATTTTTTTGCCTTCCACCTTTTACCTCTGTCTCTGAATTCACCTGAGCATCTTTCTCCTGTCTTAAATGATCAATTATAGATCCTTTTTTTTCTTTTTTTTTTGCTCTCCTAGTGATTATTCTTGAGTTTACAATATACAACTATTCTGTGTCTTCTTTTAAACTACTTCATAGGTTATGCAAATACCTTATAACAACTATTCCCAATTCTTCTTTGCCAGCTCTTATAATATTTATATCATTTATTTCCCTTGTCCATAAGTAATAAGCATTAAATACATTGCTGCTATTATTAGTGTAGACATGTTGTTATCTAGTGGATTAAGAAGGTTTTTTTTTCTTATTTTAGTATTTTCTTCTAGAAAACTCTTTGCTTCATGTAGATACAAGTTTCTGACTTACGTCATTTCCCTTCCCTCTGGAGATACTTTGAATACATTACTTCTGAGGTAGGTCTAATTCTGATAAATACTCTTGGTTTTTGTTTAAGAGAGTCTTTATTTCACATTCATTATTGAAAGTTGCTATGTGAATTTTTCTATACATAGAATTCTAGCTTTTTTTTTTTCCTTTCAACATTTATATTTCACTCTAATCTCTTCTCCCTTATTGATTTCCAAAGAAAACCCAATAGTAGTCTTAATCATGTCCTCTATAAATAAAGTATTTCTCGCACTCCTGACTGCTTTCAATATATTCTCTTTGTTTTGATTTTCTGCCGTTTGTATAAAATATGCATATGCTTAGATTTGTAGATTTCTTTGATATTTATTGCGTTTTTGAAAGGAGCAGCCTTGCAAAAAAATATAAGAATAACAGGAAAATACCTACTCCTGAAATTTCCTAGTTAGCAGTTAAAGGTCAATCTTGTAAGTTCTCTTGCTAACAGGCACCCTACCCCTTGGGAGTTCTGGTTTGCACAACTTCTGAAAAGGGCTGAACAGACAGAAGGAGATGTACATCTTTCTCTTTCAAAATTGTTTTTGAGAATTTGTGTTTCACAGAATTCTTGAGTACACAGCAGAGAAAGAGCTCCGGGCTTCAGCCTGTACCTCTGAAGGAAGAAACTGTCCATTGTCTGTGATAGAGAGCCCCTCCAATTTACAGATCCCGTCACAGCCACCTGCCTCAGCCGCGGAAGCTGGCATTGTTTCTTTTGGCTTTGGGATGCCATGTCATCTCCCTGCTGTTTTTTCTCCCTTTGTTTCTCTAATTGTTCTCATTCTCTTTTTCTCTCCTAAGAAGAAAAAATAAACCTTATACTTTTACATCCTAATCTTGGTCTGGAGAATTTCTTTCTCATCCTGCAACCATCTACTGAGCTTTCCTCCCTACTGTTTTATGTTCTTAGAGTTTCTTGTATCTCTGCCTTGGTTTCTGTTATTACTTTAGTAAAATACTTAGCTATTGTAACTTCAAATATTTTCTGTATTCTTTCGTTTCTTCTGGTATTCTAATTACATATATATTACAACTTTCATAATTGTTCTATAGTTCTTGGATATGTTGTTCTTTATTTTCATTCTTTTTTTTTTTTTTTTTTTTTATCAATTCACTTGGGGAAGTTCATGCTGACATAGCTTCAAGCTCACTGATTTTCCAGCTGTGTTCAGTCTACTGCTAAGACCAAGGATCAAAGATATTCTTCATTCCTATTACAAGGATGTACATTTCTGGCACTTTCCTTTTATTCTTCTTAGTGTTCTTCTTAGCATTTCCATCTCGGTTTCCATTTCCATCTGTACCTGCATATTGTCTACTTTTTTTATTGAGTCATTAACATATTCATTGCAATTATTTTTAATTTGATAATTATGAATCTTTTTCAGATCTGACACTGTTTTATGATGCCTGTTTTGTCACTTGTCTGTTCTTGTTTTTTAGCAATATTTCTATTTTTTTGTTAAAGAGGAAATACCATATGGATAATAAGAACTGAGGTCTATAGACCTATAGTCTGGGGTTTCGTGTTAAACTGACCAGCAGCAGGTCTCTGCTTAACGTCTACTGAAGCTCCACTTGCCAGAGGCTTTGGTTCCTCTACTCTTTTTTGTGGTGTTGTTATTTTGTTTTATTTTTCTTTATTCCTGTTCTTTTGAGCTTTCCTAGGAACACCTTCTCAAATAGAATCTAGCTCTCCTACAATGTTGGTTGTAATTCCCTGTTACCACATGGGAGCCTTGTGGATGTGGTGGTAAAGTGGGCAGCAGAAGGGAGTGTTTGAGAATATTGTGACTCACTTTCACTCATCTAGCGGGTCTCTTTCCCTAGGTTGTGATTCCAGAGGCATTTCTTAGCTTTAGTCTTCTTCCCTGAGACCCAACGGGAAACTTGAGGACAGTGAACCTCACTCTTCACTCTTCTCTCATGTAGGTAAGTCTCTCATAAACTCAGTTCCTGGATACCAAGCATATTTCAGAAAGGTTATTTTTCCCTTTCTGGCCCTGAACAGGAGGGAATTTTTCTATGAACTTGGAGAGGGGAGAGGATTTATGGAACACTGCAAAACTTTAAATTCCCGCTCCAAGCCAGGGATACTCAGGAGTCTCTGACTTTTACGCTAATCTACATTTCCCTCCAACAATTCATGAAAATTACTTCTTATACATTTCCACTAGTTAATGGCACTAGGAGTTTTTCCTCCAGGTAAATTGATTTAAAGTGTTATTCTTGGTATTTACCTGTTCCCTGGATTACCACATGTCAACGTTTTGTGATCTCAAGTCTTTGATGGTCAAAGAAATTTGCTTACTTTCATAATGATTGTTCAGCTTTTTTCTTGAAAATGATGGTAGTAAGTTCCAAGCTCTTTGTATATCTCAGATGAAGCAGCAAATCCTGCTCTCAAGCGCACTACTTCTTAAAATGTCTCAATGTTATTTTTAATATAGTATCAATCCTACTGATCCTGAACTTTTACAGTTCTGGTAACTGGTAGATTTCAGCCTTATCCTCAGATTGGGTGCCTCTAAACCAAGCCCACCTTCTTGTTCCTCAGTAGTTCTCAAAGTGTCCAGAGAGAGAGATTTGTAAATAAAATAATTCTTACAATGGATTCTGCATATAGATAAACTGTAAAGCAATAGATGATAGACGGATAGTTGATAAATAGTTAATTAATTGACTTTTAACTGAAAATAAATTTTAGAGATTAACAAATCTATGCCTTTCATTACATTACTTGGAAACTGAAGTTCACCAAGACAAGACAATTTATTTTAAGTCTCTACTGGGTAGTAGCCCAGGCTAAAATTTAATTTTTTTTATCCTTCTAATTTAGTTCTTGCTATACTGCCCTGTGCTGTCATCCAAGATTGCCTGTACTTCTTGTTAATTTTTTTTTAATATCTCAACATTGGGCTTTATTTCATTTTATTTTTTTTCTTCTTTATTTTTTATTGTTGGGGATTCATTGAGGGTACAATAAACAAGGTTACACTGATTGCATTTTTTAGGTAAATTCCCTCTTACAATCATGTCTTGCGCCCAAAAGGTGTGGCACACACCAAAGCCCCACTCCCCTCCCTCCTTCCCTCTCTTCGCTCTTCCTTTCTGATTTCATTTCTTTCTTTTTTTTTTTTTTTTTAAGCAGGAACTCAACT
>CAUYPK010012415.1:0-49152 GCA_963574355.1 Loris lydekkerianus | reverse complement strand
CCCTCCTCAGAAGCAGCATAACAAAATCCAAACTTGGCAAAGAGCCACAGTATACAAAATAATGATAAGAGGCAAAGAGCCGCATTCATTTTGGCCGGGAGCCGCATGCGGCTTGAGAGCCGCGTGTTCGCCACCCCTGCTGTACAGGATTGTAGCCTAGAAGCGATAGGCTATGCCATAGAGATGTGTGGTAGGCTATACCATCTAGATTTGGGTAAGTACACAACAATGTTGGCCTAATGATGCATTGCTCATAATGTATCACCACCATTATATTACCAATAAACCTAGCCAAAATTATGATGTAACCTTACGAGTATATGATGTGACTGACTGCTTCAAAATTTATCCTCCTAAATATATAGAGCGTATTTTCTATGATCATGTTAACTATAGGGAAACAAAGTTTTCCTTTTTTTTTTGGTATCTTTCACAGTGATATACTGATAACATATTAACTGTCATTTTTCACATCTCTTTTTAAGAATGAGCTGATATAGATTAAAAGAAAAAAAATTTAGAAGTGGAAGGAAGCCAAGAGATTAAGTAATTTAAGTACTTCTTGACCAAATAGCCCAGTGTTTTTAGAAATAGTAGGTGCTTAATAATGGTTTGGGTTTTTAAAAATATATTACATATATCTATTCTTTAAGACATTTACAATTTTTATTTATTAAAGTAATGTCTATATGTTGTTAAACAATCACATATTACTAAAATATCTTTACTATCAAAAGCAGTCCTGGGCTCACTTTCCTAATTCTTGTTGCCAAGGCAACTGCTTTTACCTTTTTAACTTGCATCTTCTGACAATTACCTTCATATTGACAGTTAATAAGCTTATATTATTATTTCTTGATTCATTAGCCATTTATTAATTTCCCATTAGAGTTACTGAGAATTTTTTTCTTTCTTCAACTTTGCTATTTTCTTAATAGGATTATAATTTTCAGTTAAATTTAGTATTTTGTATGTACGCCATTATGATTATAAAAATTGTTCATTGCTGAGTAAAGTAAATACAGTTACAATCTGCCCTCATACAGATTTCTGCTTTCTTAGAGTTATGTTCTTTTCTTTCATTTGCTTAATTTTCTGTGTATACACTGCTTGTTTGTTCCTTATGCATCAGCAGATCTGTTAAATGTCTAGCAATAATTGTATCCAATTCTCAAACACACCAACTAATATATCAGCTTGAATTTTTTTTTTTCATTTTCTTTTTAGAGACCTCCCTCCACAGCATTCTGTCCTGTTGCTCTAATCTGGCTACATTGCTCGATAGCCCAGATGTCCTACTGGGACTTTCCTTATCCATTCTGATTTGGGATTGTTTTTGAAAGAGAATTTGCTAATGTGAATATAACTAGAATGAGAAAGCATTAATATTTTAAAAAGAATTCTAAATTATTGATATACACTGCTCCTGTATCCTGGATTTGTCAGCCTGTGAGATCACATAAAATGAGGTCACATTTACTTTTGACGCCCAAATCATAATAGCTCAAGCGTTCAGTTTGGATGCAAGATCTCGGCACCACTAACTTTGCAAAGTGCCCTCTGAGTTTTTCTGGGAGTTCCTAATAGGGGTGTAACCACCTGTTCTCACCAACGGGTCCATCCACATGTTACCATGAGGCTCTTGCCATGCTCTTCTGTCCTGGCCCCTGGCCAGTGTGTACTGCCCTGGATGCTGTTTGAAAGCCATAGTGACCTTCACTGCTATGAACCTCAGAAGATGGACTTTGCATTTCCCAAGGGCTTTTTCTCCTGAGGGTTCCATTTCCAAGAATACCAGGGGGATACTGGGCTTGATGGGATGTAATGAGGATGACCCTCTTCCTAATTCCACACTGCTTTCCTTCTTCCCCTCCTCTACTACTCAAAGTCCAGAGCTCACAAGTCTCTTTTGGCTTCTCCCCTTTGTAGTTTCCTGTTTACACATGTCCCCATTGCCCTCCATCCAAATCCAAAACAGTCAACATCATGGCCAACCACCCATCTCTGCAGGGGCAACACAGAAGCTGGATGACAGGGACACAGCTCAATCACATAATTTATTATCAAACTAGAATGTTAAACTTTTATATTCTAGTGATTTCCTCAAGCCAGAGAAACAGTTAGCATTAAAGTAAGATGAAGTGTTTATTCTGAAGATAGAATACTTGTAACTTCCAAATGATGGACCTCTTTCTCTGCTAAAGAAGATTTTTTAGATCTTAGAGTCTAATCTCAACCTGAGCACCATATTGCAAATCTTTAAATATGTCCACATACTTTTTAAAAACTCCAAAGATATTTTTCCTTGGGAAGATTTGGAAATCTGTAGGTATCTGTAAATAACACAATAGAATTGAAGTACTAAATATTTCAGACTTTTTGCTAACTTATACTGGCCTTTGTCCTAAATTCTCTAACTTGCTGAATTAGCCTTTTCAAAGAATACATAAAAGTAGGGGTTCTTAATCAAATGAGAGAAATGTTTTCAAAACAAAGGCCTCTCATTCCAGGAAGGAATTTCACACTATGGCACACAAGCCCCTCTACCGTTTTCCCTGCTCCCTGTCCAGTGCCGGTTCCCAGCCCTGCATTTCCTCTTTCTAATGTTCCAGTTTTCTCCAATTAGTAGATGAGAACAGTTGTGTTAACAATTTGCCGAACTAGTAACAGATGGAACCAGGATTTTAACCCAGTTCAATTTGACTTCAAAATTAGTAGCTCTTTCCTGCTCACCATGTTGTCACATGTTATTTTAGAAGGATACGGAGGTGTCCCTAAGGAAGAGGAGCTGATCTGGGGGAAATTCCCAGTCATGTGAATTATCTGGGATTTCTCTGTCAGGTGAAATACTTCCCTAGTGATACACACTAGTGATACACACTCTGTGTTGTGGGAGGCCCTGGAGAGAATCTGCTGTGCAAGTAAACCTAATCCCAAACCTCTCTATGCCTCTCCTTTCTTCTAATGCCTTTTCTTGGACAGAGGCCAAGTATCTGGTTGCTAATCCAGCATTGTGTTCACCATGAACTGTTCAAATAGCAAACCTGGCTTACCTTTCCTATGACATCCGTTAACAGCTTGAGGGACAGAGGATCATGAACCAAGGAGTCCGTGTAAAAGGAACCAAGGTATTTCTTTGGGTTAACTGGATTGTCCTGGGCACACAGATCAGGTCGCATGCTAAATCCATGAGAGATTCTTCCCACTGTGAAGGCGAAGGCACCGCCTGCGAGTAAAACCCATTACTGAGAGTGTTGATTAGAGATGATTCCTTCAGTCCTGATGTTGTCTGTAAGAAGTAACTGTAGCCCAGCTGGTTAACAGTAATTACAAAGGATTCACTGCATTCCAAGTGCTGGGAGATGACCCAGAAGAAATGACATTGACTCACCTAGAAATTCAGACTTGAGAAATTTGAGAGAAGACAAGCGTGTCAAGATGTGTGGTCAAGATTTTCAAATGTAGTGTGATTATAATAGCAAAATGCTGAGACAATCTGTCAGTTGAGAACTATCTAAATTATGACGGCACATCCACAAAATGTTATGCCGTTCATGAAGCCATCAAAAGTGCTGAAGCTCTGTATTTATTTACATGAAAAGAATCTTCTCTGCTTTGTTGAGAAGGAAAAGCAAGTTAGAGAACCACATGTGTAATTTTTTTTTGTGTGTGTGTGTTTGTGTGTGTGTGTGTAAGAGTCACAAACTCAGTTACCTACAGGGGCCAGGCAGGCAATGGAAAAGAATGAAATAGGCCTATTTGTAAACAATGGAGTATGGTAGGGAATATGGCAGACAGGAGAGCTCAAAGTCTAACTAGAGGGATTTAAATAAAAAAAACAAAAACTGAACTGTGCCAAGCAAACTAAACTTGCCTACAAAAATAGAATTTGGTCCCCAAACTATCATGACTAGAATTATGGCTGGGAGGATCTTATGGACTGAATTGTATCTCTCCCAAATTCCTATGTTGAATCCCTAATTCCCAGTGTGACCGTATCTGGAGAAGGGCCTTTAAGGAGGTAATTAAGATTACGTGAGGTCATAAAGTAGGGTTTAATCCAATAGAACTAATGTCCTTACAAGGAGAGGGAAGAACACCAGAGTTTGCCCTTGAATGCACAGAAGAAGGGCCATGCAAAGAAGGTGGCTATCTGCAAGGTAGGAAGAGAGCCTTCGCTAGAAATCACCCTGCCATCACTTCGATCTTAGACTTCTAGTCTCCAGAACTGTGAGAAAATAAATTTCTATTGTTTAAAAGCCACCTAGTCTATGGTGTCTTATTATGACAGGCTGAGCTAATATAGACAGGGTCTTACCTCCATGTGCAAAACACACTTTCAGTTTAGGGAACTTCTCAAACACTCCACCCATGATCATGGAGCAAATGGCTATGGTGGTCTCTGCTGGCATTCCTGAAAGATGAAATAGTCACAGGCTCAGGACTTGTCATCTCAAGCAGGACATTCAGTGATGTTAATGGCTGGGGAATGGCAGCTAATGGCTGGGGGAACTGTCAATGATAAGAAACATGGGGTCCCTGTGCCCCAGAATGGCTTGGCTGTATACAGGCCATTACTTTGGGAAAGAGAAGCATCTGAACCTTCCTGGTTGCCCCTTGTAGGGGGAACCGTCTGTGTCTAAAATATGAGGAGCCAGAGGACCTGCCTGTGATTCTGCTTTCCATTAATTACTTGAACTACAAGCCCACCATCCCTCTCTATACAGGACCTGAAATTATATTTTCAGTGTGAAATGGATCATGGCCCTTCTCTGCCGGGATGTTCCAATACACTAGTGACCACCTTAGCATCCAAAATAACGTTCTGAAATTAGTCTGTTTGTTTGTGATCTGTGCTAATTGTTTATTGTCTCTTTCCTTTAACCAGATTGTAAACTCCAGGAGACAGAGGGTTTGTTTATGTCCTCAGTGCCTAGTATGAGCCTGACATGCTGGGGAAGATGAATATGTATATGTTGCATAAATAAATGATGAAATGACTCTGTATACAAATGCTTGCCCTCTGTTTTTCAGGTGGGAAGTTACAATATAAATAGATTTATGAGACTTGTCAAGTTTTGTGAATATGGATGAATTTTCTTTGAAACTTGACAGCACCGGGCCTCTTATGTTATCTCTACTTAGTGTGGCTCAAGAATTTGGTGGAGGGTAGGCGCTGCCTTATTAAGTACTTTGGTCTCCAACTGCAATCCTAGGAACATATAAAATGTCAGAGTGGAAAGAGACCTTTGTAGGAATCCAGACCAGCATTTTCATTTTACAGATGAGGAACTGGGGCACACCAAGGTAAAAAGTTATTGACTGCAGGTTATACAGTGAAATACAGACTAAGCTAGAACTGAAATTCAGTTTTTTGTTGTTTTTTTTTTACTTAAAACACATTGGTCCATTTAATTCTTCGTGATGGTTGTCATTTTGCTGACTTCTTAATTACTAATTGTACTAAGTGGGCTGGGGTGAAAAGATAATGGCCCGCTAAGGAAGTCCAGTCCCTTTTTGGGGTGACCCATGTTTCACTGCGTTTGTAGAAGAGGTGCACTTTTCTTTTGTAGCTCCAGGATTTTATATCTTTTCTCCATCTCTTCTTATTAAGACTGATAAGGAGAGATTGGACAGGCCAAATCAGAGGCTTCTTTTTTTTCCCTTTCCTTACGCTTGTGTGGATCTAGGAATGAACAGTGCAAGAGGCAGAGGACAGAGGAGAGGAGCATATAAGGGTAACTGTAAGCCCAAGTTCATTGACAGTTTAAGACTTCAGATCCCTGGGTGGAGGAAGCGGACCTCCTTATAATTCCATGGTTCTCATTTGTAAGAGCTGATGCTATTATCAGCTTCTAAAGAAAAATCTATTAGACAGGCATGGCTACTTTTTTTTAGAGCCTCCTTGGGAATCTGTGTAGCAAGGTCACTTTGGAGTCAGACAGATCTGTGTAAATTCCATTTTTCCTTATTAACCTATGTGATTTGGACAGTTTACATAACCACTGTAAGACTCAGTTTCTCCATCTGTAAAATGGTTATTATAATGTCAACCTCATAGGTTAACTATATAATTTATATGATTTATTTATGTATGGGATATGATTATAATTAAATGAGGCAATATATACAGCATTGCTCTGATTAAGGGTGCAATAAGTGATAGTTGCTATTACTCACAATCCTGTTAATTATTCATATTTTTTCTATTAGACATAACAGGGTTTCAGAGATGATTGGCAAAAACCAAGAGTTGGTTCTACATTCCAGACCCAAGTAGGCACAAACCTACGAGCCAGGGAAGCCAGTATTTGGCCATCCGTCCATCCATCTGCATGTCCCAGGGGTGCACAAACAGGGAGCAATTTAGCCTTTCAGCCGCCTTCAAAGAAGCAATGAGAGAGAGCATTACTTGGATGAGCCAGCAAACACAAGATACTGTTTTGGGAAAATTGCTTTTCTCTAAGTCTATATTGGTCTGGACAAAGAAAATGAAATACTTTTTAAGTTGTTTCACCATCTATATAAAAGAGTCATTGACAAACTGTGCTCCTGCTTGGAAAATAAAAAGGACGGTTAGGATTAACAAAGGGTGTTGGCACATTTACCATTGAGGTTGAAGAATTTAATATGTCATTTGGCAAAGCAAGCATCATTCAAGGACTAATCGCACACCTCAAATGTGGGGGAGATTTTCCCTGCTGGGTCTGTCTTGGTCCTCTCCTTCAGAAGGACCGTGAGATTGTATCTGAGATTATATCTTTGGGGTCAGGGTGAGAAGGCTCCCTCCTTTCCGCCACTTGGAAACCCAAGACTGTGGAAAGTGAGGAAGCGATGGGCTGGGAGCCTGACCGGCACCATCTGGCCACAGAGAGCCCAACACTGGGAGTACAGGAGCTTGTACAGCCCCCAGAGCATGGCTGAATCCTTGAACAGTTTGCTGTGATGACCTCAGAGAGGAAAGATCTCTTGATGCCTCAGCCAGGCAGATACCGGGATGAATGCCATGGGCAGACCTGCTCCAGGACTGCCTCAGAAATGGACATACCATCTGGATGGAATGACCTTTATTCAACAAAATTGTTTAATTATAAGAAGTCCCCTCAACAGGCTTTGAATATTAATGTTGCCAAAGTTTAAAACATATTTCTCTTAGAACATCTTTTTTCCAAATATACTGGGGTTCTGGAATGACTCATCCAACTTTCATACATAATATTCATGCTAACCAGGCTGATGTAATGTGACCTGTGTTCATCTAATTTTTAAATGCAAAAACAATTCTGGGACAACAGGGTGTTCTGGAAGTGGCAAGGAACAGGTAAACTAAGGAAAGAACTTCTTTTTTTCCTGATTTTTGTTTTTGAGACAGTGTCTCACTCTGTTACCCAGGCTAGAGTATCGTGGCATCATCATAGCTCACAGCAACCTCAAACTCTTGGGCTCAGGAAATTCTCTTGCCTCAACCTCCCAAGTAGTTGGAACTATAGGCATGCACTACTATGCCAGCTAATTTTTTTACTTTTTTTAAGAGATAAGGTCTTGCTCTTCCTCAGGCTAGTCTTGAACCCTGAGCTCAAGCAATCCTCCCTACTTAGGCCTCTCACAGTGCTAGGATTACAGGTGTGAAAGAGATGACTTCTAATTCAACAGGCTCTGGGAGCAGAAAAGATATAAGCTTTTCAAAAGGAGAGGAGCTAATTGGTTTCTGATAATGGATGCAGTTTGGAAAGAGAATAACTTCCTGGGTTAGTTTGAGTTTGGCAAGGGCACATGATCCTGATATTTCAGTGAGATTTGACTCCTCATTAGGATGAATCTTTATTCTATGTGTCTGTGATGATTTATTTCTATTCAGTTTAAATTAACACATTTTAAAAACTGTATGTGAAGCATTGCATAGAACACAAAAAGAAATCACTTATACTCTTATAACTAACATTGAGAACTTACATGTGTCAAAGCTGTTATGAGAATTTTACAACTACTAACTAGTTTAATCCTTTATGAAATGAGCACTCTTATTATCTTCATTTTACAGAGATGGAAATTAAGGCAGATAAAGGCTGAGTAACTTACTCAGGTCTTGTGGTTGATCAATGGCAGAGCCATGCAGTCTGGCCCTACCATTCTGTCTGCCTCAGACCAGTAACAAAGAACCTTTTCTGCCTGGAAACTGCCTTGAATGTGTATGATTGGGTTCATTTATTAAGAAGGTGGATCGAGGAGATAAGGGTTAGATGCTCTGGAGCACCCAGCTCACCTTGACCTTGAAATGACGAAGCCAGCTTGGCTTGTGGTAATTCCCTTCGTTCATTTCAGCACGTTAGTGATTCAAGATAGAGAGCAGTGAGGTAGGCAAGTCTTACTAACCAAATAAATGTGTTGTCACTCCCAGGACATTACCAGTCAACTGGGGCCAGGATGTGTTCTTGAATCCCCTCAGAGACTCCCAAGCCCCTAAAATAGTCTAGTTAGAATGATTGATGGGTCAAGCTAGTCACGCAAGTGAAAATATCCATGTGGACTCCAGCCAATTGCTGTTGCTTTCTAAGCCCGTTAGTAATTCATAAACTTGGTTGCAATGAATAATAAAATGTTGCAGCTGAAGTCTCACTCACACTGTGCTGAAACAACTTGGTCTCACAAGTAAATAAATCCTCTTTTAGAAGCTCATTAAAGTTTCTAGAAAATATTCACTACATCATCTAAGCCACTGCAGCCAATAAGCTTCAGGGAGTTCAATATTTTAGAGGACTACTAAATCTTTCAGTTCATTTGGAGAGAACTAACAGGCAATCCTCCAACCAGGGGGCCATTTAGCTATACATAGTGAA
This sequence comes from Loris lydekkerianus, assembly GCA_963574355.1. Classification (NCBI taxonomy): domain Eukaryota; kingdom Metazoa; phylum Chordata; class Mammalia; order Primates; family Lorisidae; genus Loris; species Loris lydekkerianus. The sequence goes on along the minus strand of CAUYPK010012415.1, from coordinate 40,315 downwards.
TAATTTTTGCATGTAGTTAGAGTTCAGTAAATATTAAATGAATAAATGATCAATGATTATGGTGCCTAGTGAGTCCACAAACAACTGTTCATTATTAAAGACTGCATTTACAATGAAAATAACAGAAAGCAATATTATAATTCTAGGAGGGAAGTAAGAAATGTAAAAGTGCAATTCAGTACATAATTATGCATCATGAATCCTGGTACTGAGAAGAGATTTAGTTACAGAAAGAATTGAAAGTAGATGAAGAGGAGGACGGATAGATAGGACTATGGGACTGTGGATACTTAAGTTAGATGCTTCAAAAAGAGTGGCACTGAATTTTTGAAAATATATTTTATCATGAGATATTTTAAATATAGAAAGTGTAAACAATAATGCAATGAATATTCATATACTGACTGTCTACTTTTTTCCCCTGCAAATAGGACTCCTTGTCATTATTAAAAGCCTGATTTTTACACAGATTCTTGGACTGGTGTTTCTTATCCATCAGTTTGTTCAACTTTAGCACCTGTCTCGTTCTCAGTAGCTTTTCTAGAACTGCTACCTTCACCATGAATTTTCTCAGTTCAAACTTTTTCACCATGTTTACTTTTCTAATGAAGAAGTCATAGAGAGGATAAATAGATTGGCAGGCCTTTCCTATGTCTTTTCCAAAGCTGTCTGAAATCAATTTATTGACTATTTCCTTCAAGTTATTTGTCTGCATGTCTTTGGTCATGATTTCCATCATCTTCTTCCAGATTTGCCAAACCTGTTGGTGCTGGGTGTAAGAGATCTTCGTATCTGATTGTTACATTTTTAGTAAAATCAACACAGAACAAATGAAGCCAATAACCATCTGTGGTCTTGACATCAACATGAGCTTCAGTTGAAAATGGTCTACCATTTTTTATCCATGAGACACACTTCGTCACAGGTAAGATCCGTGCCATGCAAGTTAGTCAGGCAGTTGTGGCCCTAAACATCTTCAGTAATCAGCTTGGATATTCTAAATGCAGCTTCATCATCTTGCAAATCAGCAAGACTCACTTCGAACACAGAACCCTTGAGGCCATCGTATGCAATTTTGTTTCCTTGAGTCCTGGTGACTAGTTTTTCCAATATTTCTTTTTTTTTAATTATTTATTTATTTTTTATTATTAAATCATAGCTGTGTACATTAATGCAATTGTGGGGTACAAAGTGCTGGTTTTGTATACAATTTGAAATATTTTTGTCTAACTGGTTAACATAGCCTTCATGGTATTTTCTTAGTTATTGTATTAAGGCATTTATATTCCACATTTAGTAAATTTCAGATGTACCCTTGTAAGATGCACCGTAGGTGTGGTCTCACAATTACACTCCCTCCACCCATCCTCCCCCCTCCCCAACCCTCACCTTCCTAACCCTTTTCCCATTTTCCAATATTTATTTTCTTTCTTTCTTGCTTTGTTTCTTTCTTTCTTTCTTTCTTTCTTTCTTTCTTTCTTTCTTTCTTTCTTTTTTTTTTTTTTTTTTTTCTTTTTTTTTTTTGCAGTTTTTATTTGGCTGGGGCCAGGCCGGGGCATATGGGTCTGGTGCCCTACTCCTTTGAGCCACAGGTGCCACCCTTTAATATTTCTTATATTGAATTTAGTAGGTGCCTTCAGATCATACCAATCTTTCCTGGAAAATGGATCAACCATTTTCTTTCCTGGCTTCCTTTTTGACACCTTTCTGAAGACTCTTGTTCTTGCCAACTGCCGTGGTGCTGCTCAGAGAGCCAAAAGGCTCACCATATACTTGCATCAAATGTTAACATTTTGGGGCATTATTTTTTATTACATACTATATTTTACATACATTTTCAAAATATATGGCTTAAAAGTACCTTAATTGAGGATTGGTTAAATCAATCAAAGCATATCTACATATTGGAATATTCTACAGTTATTTAAAAATCACACATGAAGAGAATTTTCATTTAGGTTGGAAATTTTTAATTAGGATACGAAATCTCATGTGTCAGAATTTCAATTTTGTTAAAATATAGATTTATGCAACTTTAAAAAAACCAAGTGAAATGTACTGTAACAATGGTTACTTATCTTTGGTGCCTGGATTATAGGTAATTTTTTGTCTTTATAGTTTTCTGTATTTCCCATAGTTTCTTCAAGATCATTTCATCATTTTGAAAAATGTTATGTATTTTTTTCCAAAGCAAAAATAAATATTTTGCGGGGGGCATAACATTAATAGGGTTCTTATGCACAGTGACTCTGATGAAGGTAATGTTTTGCCTTCCAAGTGAAAGATTAAAAGGAGAGGGAGGGAGATAGAAGAAGAGAGATTTCACTGGGTTAAGCAGGGCTGCCCCCTGAAGCATTTCTACTCAGGCCCTCTTCTGTACAATAGTCCACTCCTTTGGGGGAGCTGTTCTCCCACCTCCTGCCTACATCCAATATGCCGTGGGCATCTCCCTCGCCCTCCCGGGGGTGCGGCGCTTCCTCTCCTCCCCACCAGCACCCCGTGGGGGCTGCGCAGTCCTGCTCACCGCGTAGACAGGGAAGAGCTCCCTCGCGTTCAGGTCCCACTCGTTGACGTGGGAACCGATCTGGAAGCCGGGAAAGCCCAGCTCCCTCACACAGCGTTCCATCTCCTCCACGGCCAGCTCGGGAGCCTGCATGGGCAGCGTTCCCAGGCCCACAAACCTCCTGGGGTGTCTTGCAACAGTGGCGGCCAGGTCATTGTTTAAAAGCCGGCACAGGCTTAAAGTGTCCTGAGGTTTGGCCTGGTGGCAAGAGGAAAGGAAAAGCCACATCATCACCCAGACCTTCTTTATTTACTCTGAATACCACTTCCTCCTGCCTAAATATTCACTGTTCTCAATTGGCTTTACCACGTGGCAAAAATGAGGCACAGCCTGAGAAAGGCACTGGCCACAGAAGACCCAGAAGCGAATCTTTGTAAAATCAAAGAAAACTGGTCCTACGTTGCTGATTAATTTAAAAAATTGAGGCTACAATCAGAAGGGAAGGACACAATTACTGGACCCGCAGATAGAAAGAGGATGGACCACTGCCAAAATTTAGAAAGATCCTGAACCGCCCCTCCCCCAACCCCCTCAGGAGAGGCTGGGCCTGGCCAAAGGCTTACTGACTACTCCTGTCTCAGCCTGTCCTAATCTCTGTCCTTCCTGGTGGCTATGACATTCAGGGCTGTCCTTAGCAAAATGCTGAGGCCTAGTTTGCTTTTGGTTCCCCTTTCTCTTCTTCATTGTTTTCTTTTCTTTCCACATCATCCACCTGCCCTCAGCCCACTGCCAAGACTTTGGTGCTCTCCTGCAGTCTCAGCAGTTCTCTGACTGATAAAGTCAGACATATTGAGGTCTGAGGACATTTAAGTAGTGGACATAATCCCAGGAACAGGGAAGGACTGGATCCCTCACTAACTGGGCTGTGAACACAGGTGGAGGAAGGACGTGTGAGCACAGGTGGAGGAAGGACGTGTGAGCGGGTGTTATTTCCATTGTTCCTTAAATCATAGCAGGAGTGAGTGTCTGCTCAATTGAGCAGGTACTTGGCGCACTTGCAGCTATGCACAAACATCTCCCCTCCACAGGCTCAAATTCATGCCTGAAACTTCAGCATTTGAGATTTATTCACTTGAGGAAGGGAATCCAACTTCAGGATTTCCCTTCTGAATTACATACAAGTATTTCTCTGTGAGAGGTAACATATAAAGCCAGGGTTATCACCTCAAAAGCATTCTCACCCCAGAATACACTGGCTTGTCATTTTTGTAGCAAGGCATCGCTGGAATGAGTTACCAGATAGGTAGGTCTGGTGGAGGGTGAGGCTGGTCTAGAACTGCAGGCAAGTTGACTGTCCAGTGCAACTGTAATGCCAGTCACATAGCCACATGTGACTACTGGCTACTGTGCTGGACAAAAGATATAGCTAAGAGGACAAGCCTGGGAGGGGACACTGGAATGGGGGAGGCTGAAGCACCCTCCAGATCTCTATGAGGGGGACAGCTGGGGGGTGCTCAATGGGATCAGTGTTCAGACTTGATGCATCTGTTCACTTGATGGGGAGCTGGGCCGGCCTTTACTACCAAGAAGGTGGTGTGAGATTTCACACTTACCCAGTAGCTAAACATGACGGGAACGGTGGAAAGGGCTTGCACGGTTACTCCTAGATACAGACACAAGGAAAGGCAAAGCCGGTGAGAAGCACAGCCTGGGTATTCCTGCTTTCCCCAAGGCCAAGTGGCCACAAGTCTCCTCCTGCTGTCCCTCCCTCCTTGCTCCTCCCTGTACCCTTTCTCTCAAGGCCCTTCCCTAGTCCCTCCCACCCCCACCCTTCAGCCTCAGCTTCCAGGGAGACTGAACAAAAGTGAGATCATTCAAACAAAACTGACCCCATTTTCCAAGGTTTATTTCTACTTTCCTTCCTGTGATTTTTTTAAATTAAATCATAGCTGTGTACATCAATGCAATCATGGGGTATAATGTGCTGGTTTTATATACAATTTGAAATATTTTCATCAAACTGGTTAACATAGCCTTCACTGCATTTTCTTAGTTATTGTGTTAAGACATTTATATTCTACATTTAGTACTTAAGCAAGACTTCCAGGGTTTTTCATCTTAGGTCATGCCTAACAGAGTGTATCTCTCAGCTGCCTTTGCCCTCTAATTCAGATCCTCAGTGAGCCTAGCTGTAGTCCCGTGGTCTGGAATACCAAGAATGGGACTCTGAGTTTGGCTCTGGAATCCAAGATGCCAAGAATTGTTTCAAGAGTGTCGACTTCCTACGGATGTTGCAGGGTTTAAATGAGTTAATATGTGTTAGATGCTTAAAATAGTGCCAGTCGCGAAGTAAATGCTCAGGAAGGCTTAGTCATGACTGTTCTCTCAAGGACAGCCATGGAATGAAACGCACAACAAAATCCAAAGGGGACACGTGCATGTCACCTGCACTGCTGCCATAAGCTGTGGTTTCTGACATTAGTCTTTCATGTCATTGGTTTTCCCCTTGAAAGGGTGGGTCCTTACTCTAGCTTCACATTTAGAACAAAACCTTGCTATCTGCTGTGGGTCTGGGAAGCATGTTCTTTCTCCAGCTCCTTTCTCACCCCAATGTACTTTTAGGACAGGTATATATGTTATGTTCTGTGCAGTGGTCTATGGAAGTGCTTTGGGTTTCCGGCAAGGCTCAAATTGAATGTTGCTTAAATGTATACTTGATTGTTAAAAAAAATACATAAAGTAACGTCTGAACAAAGGTACCTTACAATAGACGCTAACATGCCAGAGACCACCTACTCCTTTGGGGCAGACAAGTTGACTCCTTTTTGCAAACCTGGGAATGAAATGTCTATCATCTCTGTGTATATATTTGAACTTCTGATAATTTGTCTTTGATTAAGAAGTTGGTATTTCTAAGCTGCTCTTTTACCTGTGTGTTTGAATTGTTTGTTTTCTACTTTAGATCTTCCACCAATGTAAAAATCTACTTCTGACAATATCAGTGTTGGTCAGCTCCCCGTCACAGCCCAGGGGCGCAGCTCACAGACATCTGGAAGGTTTGGTGCATTTTCTTGGAGCGTGCTCCCCTCAGGTGGCACAACCAGTGGGCAGGAACAAGTGAAAGCGTAATGTGGCCATCATATCACATTTCACATAGTCTTTAAAATTATTTTTAACTATGAGGACTTGTTTGATTTTCTAATACAAGGACTATAAGTTGTTCTTAGAAATTGTAAACAAATTCACCTTTAAAACAAAACTTTCCTAATTTTCTCCTTTCAAAGTTCTGGACTGTTCTGGCTTTATTTAGAGTATTCTGAGAGTTCTGGTTTTATTTAGAGTATTCTGAGATTACATTTACTTAAAAAAAAAAAATACTTCCATTTCCACCCCTTATGTCATTGGAATGTTCTGTGTATAGCGCACTAAGACAAACCTCAGAAAGAAATCGAATCCTGAGTGTGTAATTGGCATTTTTAATCTGTCATTTCTAAGTTTTACTATTTTAATTGATTCTATAATAAGTAAATACTATATATTTGAACTTAAAATATTTTAAATAATGAACTGCCACTTTTATCTTTTTGATGACGTAGCATTCTATTTTAAAACAGTATTTAACTATTTCTAAAACATCTGAAATCCACACTCTAAAAGGATTGAGGTCCACACTCTAAAAGGATTGAGGTAGAAGGCCCTATTCCTCCCCCGATGAAGCTAGAACACCATGTCCTGGTAGAGAAAAGGGGGCCAGAAGTTGCCAAAGTTGCCATCACATAAAGCTGTTAACAGACTATTTAAAATGAGATACTGCTTTTACATCAGATGAAAATGTAGGTAGCATTTCTCATTGTAAGTACCTTTTTGGTCCATTTCTCTAATGCGGACTTCTGGATCCCAGCAGTTCTCTTGGACCACTCTGAAGACCTTTCCATCTTTCAGCATCTTTGCTTCTCCCTGAGCAAAAACAAACAAACAACAACAACAAAAAACTCACTTTACCCAAAACCACCTAAGCCCATTTGGACAAATCTTTCCTTGTATGCTTTGGAAAACGTTTCTTCCCTAACTTTTTAAGGGATTTTTGTTTAACCCATACAGAGGTAGAAATCTCTGTTCATTTAACAAAATTCAGTTTTCCTTCCTCGTTTTTTTTTTTTTTTGCCCTGGAGTTGAAGGGATATTCTCCATGGGTGTCAGTGGGTGGACACAGAGACAGCAAGGTCATGGTCATGTATTTCTGGGTGGTGTGATCAAGGATGGTTGATTATCTTGTTGATCTGAACCACTGGCTACTAGGCCCAAGGGAGTGACCTATTGTTTGGAAAACATTAGATTTATAACATTTTAGAATAGAAAAGAGCCCTTCAGCTAGATCATCTACCGATCCTCTTATTTTATAGAGAAATAACACATGCATAGTGAGAGTAAATGGTTTGCCCAAAAGGACAGGGCCCACTGCTGCCTACACCTGTGGGAGGAGGTGGATAATGACATCAGTCAGTCTAGCAACATGTGCAAAATTTGGAGTTGAGTTGCTCACTTCTACTGGGTATCATGCCTGCCTGATACACTATAACAATTTTTATACATTTAAAAAAATTGACAAACTATATATATATGTTTATGGTACACACAGTGTTTTGGTATATGTATTTATTACAGGATGGCTATATCAAACAAATTAATATATTTTCTACTTTGCATTTTTTGAGGTAAAAACACTTAAAATCTATTCTCTTAGTAATTTTCAAGTATACAATACATTATTTTTAACCATAGTCACCATTTTGTACAATACATCTCCTGAAGTTATTCTTCCTAACTGGAATTTTGTATTCTTTAGTTCTCTCCCCATTTTCGTCCCACCTTTAGGCCCTTGGTAACCACCATTTTGCTTGTTGCTTCCACGTATAAGGGAGGTCATGCCGTATTTATCTTTCTGTGCCTGGCTTATGGCATTTATCATAATGTCCTCTGGTTTTATTCATGTTGTTGCAAATAGCAGGATTTTTCCTTTTCTTTTCTTTTTTTTAAGAGACAGGTTCTCAAAGTTGGCAAAGAAGGGCATGAACAGGGTGATAGTGAAAGAGAAAAAGTTGGGAAAAACTTTTATTTGGAAAAGTAGAAGTTTTATTTTTGTTTTGTTCCTTACTTGAAAGCTTAATCGCCATGAAATACCGAGTATCCCAGAGGGCTGAAGAGCATGGTCTTTGCGTCAGACAGACCTGGGTTTAAACCTCATTAAATGACTTACTAGTAGTATAAGTTACTATAGACCTCTGAATTTAAGACTCATTGTTCTGTCTGAAAAATAAGGATCATTATATTTGTCATGTGTGGCCAACTAACATGTTTGGAACACATCCTATGTTTAAAGAAATGTTCAGATTATGATTCAGCCTTTCTAACGTACAATCCAGAATTTGCTTTTCCAGTCTTCCTTGTAGCTATGCTCTGGGTGGGGTCAATCAGATCACCACCTGGGACTCTGATTTGGAAGTGAGCAATGTGAGGAAGCAGGGACTGGGCAGCATCAACTTGTAGACTAAGGTGTCGTCTAAGATGTCAGACGTGACTAAAGTAGCAATGGCAAAGCTTCTGGGTGCCAATCTCAGCAGCATCATTGTGAGCGTCCTGTTCGGGACTGGGACTGGTGACACTTGCATGCTTGCTGGAACAGCTCTCCAAGTGTGATGTAGGCACTGGTCATGTTAGCACAGACTCTGAGCTTGATCTCTGGCCCTCCCAGGAAGTCTGCAAGCTGCTTTTCTAATTCACCCTTTCCAACCCAATTTTTCTGTCACCCATATACTCCCCAGCTCTTATTTATTTTGCACAGGAAAGAGCTTGGTGGATTACTTGGCACAAGAGAAAAACATAAATATGAACCCACCTGATGATTTTATTCTCTATTTTAGGGTACAAAATAATTAAAGTGTTTTTGTTTATAAACAACAAAAAAAAAATCATTATGTCAGACAAGGTCTGACACAGTATCAGTAAGAGTTAAAGTAGCTAGAGTGGATTCTGTTGTTTGCAAGTAAGAACATTGTGTGATATTGAAGATTCAATACCAGATTGTTGGTAAAGAACTTAGCACCAAGCTGGAAAGATGTTACAATATATTATCAACTGAAAGGGAAGAACTCAGGTTTCTCTGGGAGATGCCTGAATACATTTTCATTTTAGACAAAGCAAAGTATGTTAAAGCTGGAATGGATCATTTGGTTCAACTCTTGCCTTTCACCGATGAGTCCGTGGAGGTATACTGACAAAGCCATATACTCAGTTGCTATAAGCCTGAGACATGAACCCAGGTTTATGAAGCCATTTTCCATCTCACCAGGCTGATACTTGGCAATTGAGATGGGCAAAAGTTAATTACTATAATTTCTTAAAGAGTATGATCTGTTTTGGGGGGGAGAGTGGCCCTCATTACATGGTAGAAGAATCAGACTCACTCTTCACATCCTTCATGTTGGATCCATGATAAGAAAAATGAATGATAGTAACTGTCAGGCAACTCTTTCTGATTAGAAATTGCCACGGAGCAGCTATGCCTCTATAATAGATCCCCAATTCTCTTTGGTTTTTCAGCCAGAATTTTGGGACCAGACAGCTATTGTAAAGAATCAATTCCAGATCCCTCTCGCTTTCCATTTAGGAATCCAGTGTCACTGCAGGGCTATGAATGTGTGTTGGGTCAGCAGTTGCTGCTGTGAGAGGATAGAGAGTTTCTTAGGTCTTAATTTTTAACACTGACCTCAATATCAACCAAGATCTTAAACTCAATTAATAACCAAGTAATTGCAGCAAACCATTCTAATTTATGAAACCAGAGCCCAACCCCATTCCCCCCCCCCCCCACTTAAACTCTCCAAAGAAAATGAAGGCTTCTTTTTTTTTGTTTGTTTTTGTTGTTGTTGTTTTTTGTTTTAGTTAAAGGATTGCCCCAAGAACTGTCACTATCCAAATAACCTATTTTAAATATGTTTCTACTATTTTTAAAGACAAACTCCATCTCAGATTCTGTTTCTTAGGGAATCCAACCCATGTAACTTCTTATTTTTAAGTTCTAATTCTAATACTATCCCCAAATAAGTTCAAATATGGCTGGCATTTCAAATTCCTGGTATTGCATGATCATCAAAAATGTATTTTCAAACTTACTATTTCACCATCAGATTTCCATTCTGCTCCCTCTACCCCAGTACCCACTCAGGTTACCCCTCTAGACCATGCAAGCTTCCAGGCTAGTTGGGCTTGAAGTGCAGAATTGGCAGAAATGACCTAGATCATGTCACTAGGAAGCACCTTCTGTAATCACTCTAACTCTCACATCCCAGGGTTCTGAGGGACAACTCTCAGGGAGGGTCCACCACGAACACCTCATACTCAACTGGCTCCAGCTATTCATCTCTGTGCCTGACTGACAGGTCCTCCTGGCTTAGCTGGTTCCATCTTTGATGCCTGCATTATCTTACTTATCCCTCTTAAGACTACATCATTTTTTCACTTCCCTCTGCCTGATAGACCATTCTCAATACCACTGATCTATCTCCAAGATACACATACATCCCACAAGGGCTGGTCCACTTTCTCCATCTTTACTGCTCAGCCCTGGTCCATTCTCCTTTTCCCTTCCTGGGGACAATGCCTATAGCCCTGTCTCCCAGCTTTCAAACCAGCTTCATTCCCACTGAGTCTCCACAAAGCAGTCAGATTAAATATCTAAATTCCCAACTCCAGATCCTGCCTCCGTCCCACTTAAAACTCTTGAATAGATTCCCATTGCCCTGAAGGTAAAACCCAAACTCCCAACCTGGCCTGGAAGACCCTGTAAGATGCAACTCCTGCCTGCCTCTGTCACTTCCTCCCATGCCTGTACCTTTATAAATAGTCTCTTTATTAACTCTTTTCAAAGTATTCTAATTTAAGCAGGACATTCGTTTTCTGTTTGGAACCTGATTGAGTTTTTAAAAAGGTATCTAAACATACTGAAAAATACTATGTCATTTATATAGGTGTACGGATGGATAATAAAACCACAGGAAAAGATCTGATGGGAGACCTATCAAATTGTTAATAGGAATTACTTTGTGGATGAGTAATACTGGTCCAAGGGAATTGTAGCTTTATCCCTAATGGCTTAAATTTTATTTTTTATTTTTTTGAGACAGTGTCTCACTCTATTGACCTGGGTAGAGTGCCCATGTGTTGTAGCTCACAGCAACCTCAATTTGTTCTGAGAGCACTGAACTCTTGGACTCAAGCTATTCTCTTGCCTCAGCTTCCCAAGTAGCTGGGATTGTGCGGTCAAGCAATCTGCTCACCTTGGCCACCCAGAGTGCTAGGATTACAAGTGTAAGCCACTGTACCTGGCCCACAATTAATCTTTAAAAAAACCCCAAAACATCTGAGGGAATTGAGGCCTGGTGTGGTGGCTCATGCCTATAATCCTAGCACTCTGGGAAGCCAAATCAGGAGGATTACTTGAGGCCAGTAGTTTGACCAGCCTGGGCCAAGAGCAAGACGCATCTTTAGAAAAAATAGAATAATTAGCCAGGGGTGATGGCATGTGCCTGTGATCCCAGCTACTTCAGAGGCTGAGGCAGGAGGATCATTTGAGCTCAGGAGTTTGAAGCTGCTGTGAGCTATGATGATGCCACTGTACTCAAGCCCTGATGATATAGAGGACTCTATCTCAAAATAAACAAGCACATGAATAAAAATATATGAGGGAATTGGACTAGATCAATGAATGGTCCTCAGTCAATTTTGGTTATGACCCCATATTAAGAAATCTATTTTTCATTGTTATTCAGAATACAGATAGGTGTCTATTTATATGTAGTACAGACACAAAGTGAGACAAAAGTTTCTTTAAACATTTATTCTTACCATGAGTAATGTGTTCTGCTATTTTGCTTTGCAATCTGTTTTATTTTTTAAGCTGTCCTAACCCACTGCATTGACAGTATAGTCCACTATTGGGTTCCGGCCCATATGTTCGAGCTCTGAACTAGATTGCTCACTAGCCTCCCAGTTGTATGATTCTTTATCTTGTAAAGATTGCCTCTTGCCTTAGGCTCTCCACCCCCTCTGAACTTACTTTTTATTAGCTCCTTTGCTCATTTAGCACAAAATTATGGCTATCTGTAGGTCCTTCATCCATTTGGGTATCCTTGCTATCCAGAAAAAGGAAAATCATCTTAAAAGCAGGGTGCAGGCAAGTGGGTGTCTCAGTCAGTGTGGGCTGCTATAACAAAATGCCATAGATGGGTGGCTGACACAACATGATTTCTCACAGTTCCTGAGGCTGTGGAGTTGAAGATCTAGTTGCTGGCTGATTCAGTTCCTGGTGAGGGCCCTCTGCCTGGCTTGCACATGGCTGTCTTTACTCATATCCAGTGTCTTTACATGCTGGAGAGAGATGGCAAGCTCTCTGGTGTGACCTCTTATAGGGGCACTAATCTCATCCTGAAGCCCCACCCTCACAACCTCATGTAACCTAATTACCTCCCAATGCCCTACTTCCAATTGCACTGGAGCATAGGGGGGCTTCAGCATATCAATTTGGTGAGGACACAAACACTGTCCCTAACACTGGGGAATCAGACAGAATTATGCTAAGTGTGATGTAAATGTGTGTGTGCGTGTGCGCACACTTAGGTCCCCGAGTCCTGAGAAACAAGCAGTGGATGTTTCTAGATGTTCCCAACCCACCGATTTAAAACAGGCCTGATGTCTACCTTCCTGAATTGTAGTCTTTAAAATGCTCCCAGGTGTTCTTGCCATCGGAGCACAATTCCACCCCCATCTCATGCAGCTCCTGGCAGATCCTTACACAAGTCAAGGACTACCTTGCTACTTAAGCTTTCAGAAATATTCAACTGTAGCACAAATGATAGTTTTCAATTTGGATCAAGGCTTTACTTTGGCAAAAAACTGTCCTTCAATTTGTTCTGAGAGCACTGAAAAATCAGAGGTTAAGAAGAGAAACAAATGGGGAAACCAGACAAATATTTTGGAAAGACCTTTCAGAGAACAGGAATCTCTAGGAAAAATCCATCATTCTTTCATCACCAAAGGAATGTAGGAAGATAAAAATAATTTTCAAATACCAAATACTGGATTTTCTCATTGCTCTCAGTCTAATTTTCATAATTACATACATTTGCATGTTTGCATATTATTTTCTAGTGACTAATCCCTGACCACTGTAATTATGGAAAATGTAGATTTAGCTCTGTTTTGTTTTGCTTTGTTTTGTTTCTGAGAGAGAAGGAAAGAGAATACCACTGGTTGTTTTTTTTTTCTTTTTCTTTTTTTTTTTTGTAGTTTTTGGCCAGGGCTGGGTTTGAACCCACCACCCTCCGGCATATGGGCCCGGCGCCCTACCCCTTATCCAATTTGGCTGGAAGTTGAGTAGGTCAGTAGATGTGACTGGAAAATACTTCCTACTTGTTTTCTTTTGGAGATTTGCTACTAGGTTTATGAAATCTCTTGACATTAAAGCGTAAAGAAACAAAGGCCATTCAAATCCAGTATCAAGGGACAAATTAAGCCAAGAACATGGAATAAGTAAAAAAAAAAAACTCATAGGCTGCCTGTTGCTGTGGCTGGGGCTTCTTCCTAGGCTTATGATCAGCTCTACTCATATCGTACCATCCCCTGGAGAGAGAGATCTGAGGCCAGGGTAGAGCACCAGCTCCTGGGCTAGGAACTGGCACTCTGAATAGTAGGAGGGCAGTGCAGAGTTGAAATTGGCACTTCATGAACACTTTGCAGAAGGTGAAGATGAGCTGTCCCAGAAATTCTAATCATTAAAACTTTTTAGTGATTTCCCCCCTTGCCTACAGGATTAAGTACAAAGTAGTAAATCCATTCTAGGACCAAAATCCCTAAATCCTTCAAGGAGCTATCTGATGAAGCTTTTGTCCTTGCTAGCTTCTCACCACTTTTGCTCCCCAAACTCTTACCTGCCTCTGTCTGTTTTCCATCCACAGAGCTGGCCAAGTGGTCTTTTCAAGCCATAAGACCCTTCAGAGAATTCCCATTGCATTGTGTATACAATGCACAGTACTTAGCATGTCCCATGAGGCCCTCCGTGGCCAAGCAGGCCCCTTTTCTTACCATCCCTTTTGCTGCATGTCAAATGCACTGTCCTCCTTTTCGTCCCCTAGACACAACAGCTCTTTCCCACTTAGTGGCCTTTGGAACTGCTGTTCCCTCAGCTGGGAACACCTCTCTAGGCTCTCTCTTCCCATTCTCCACGTCTTTGCCAGGTACTGACTAGCTAGCCCTGTCTTTGACAGCACAGTTTTTAATTCCATTCTAACTTGATCATGTTGATTTTTGTCCTACAACTTGAAAACTATGAGAGCAGGGTGATGTCTGTCTCGTTCACCAACATATTCCCAGTGTCCAGATTGGTAGGCTTGACATAAAACAGGTTTTAATAAAAATGATGATGTTCTCAAGCTTGAACTTGCATCAGAATCGCTAGGAAGCTGTTTAAATAGATTTCTGGACCCACATGCCCCAATTCCTGATTTGATAGGTCAGGAGTGGGGCCCAAGAATTTTCATTTCTTCCAAATTCCCCAGTGATGCTGAACCTACTGGTTCTGGAGCTATACAGTTTAAGAAATTGTGGTACCAGCCATAGCTGAGTTCTTGAGTTCTGGGCTCACATAAGTTTAATATTTCCATGTCTGTGTTCCCAGTCTTCTTTTTTATGGAACATTGTTTCCTTCATTCCTTAGGCAAGCCTCTGCTCCTATTGCAAGACACAGGATGTAAGACAAGCTCAGTGCCTGTAGCCCAGTGGTTAGGGAGCCAGCCACATAAACCAGGGCTGGTGAGTTCGAACCCCGCCTGGGCCTGCTAAACAACAATGACAACTACAACAACAACAACAAAATAGCTGGGTGTTGTGGCTGGCACCTGTAGTCCCAGCTACTTGGGATGCCGAGGCAAGAGAATCGCTTAAGCCCAAGAGTTGGAGGTTGCTGTGACCTGTGATGCCATAGCACTCAACTGAGGGCGACATAGTAAGACTCTGTCTCAAAAAAAAAAAAAAAAAAAAAAAAGACATGGGATGGGCACCATTCTACCAGCAGGCTTTTTCTGATCCTTGGTGCCCAACCATGTGCCTCTTAGCACCTGCTGCAAAGGAGGTCCTCACCTGATCCGGCTGTATTGGTTTAACCCTGCACATTATGTCATTCTAGACCACAGGTCCTCCCGGTCCTGTCTTAGTCATGTCTGTGGTTTGGCTGGAAGCTCAGGAATATTTACTCTGAGCTCCAACTGGGCATATGATGCTTCTGAAAATGAAGACCTAGACACCTGGCTCCCTTGCAAGCTTCATTATTTGCAGGATGCTTTTCCTGCAGCCTTTCTCTCCCTTCTTTTTCCTCTTACCCAACTGAACCCTTAATAACAGTTTCTCCAGCTTGCACTCAAACCTAACTGTTGCTTTTTCCAAGTAAGTTTCAAACTACTGTAATAAACTGTGGAGAGTGCCAGGTCACTTGATGCACAGAAATAAATGCTAAAATTGGGGCAGGAAGTGCAGAGCAATATGGAGGACTAGAGACATCTTCTTGCCACCTACTTGTGATGAGACAGGGAAAAGTCTCCAGCCCCCTCTGACTGGGGAAATCTATACAGAAACATCACTCCGGGGGACATAGTGAAACAGCAGGAGACTTCAGGAACCAACAAGGAAGTCTGGAACTGAGGAAAACCCAATGCAGAAGGCAGCGTCTTGGTATGTGCAGAGACCGGCCGGTTGCTCAACTCTTCCATAGTGGTGTACACGTGGATGGGAAAGGGTTGTCCTGTAGTATTTTGATTTTGGATGGGGCTTCTCACTGGAGCAGCAAGTAGACTCAAATTGTGTCCTGTGGCCAGAGTTGAGTGCTGGGCAGGGTGGTTCTCTAATCGTCTTGACTGCTGGTGGGGCAATGCCATTGTTTGAAGACCATCTGCATGTAAGGAACAGTCTGAAGGTCCTAGTGCATGGCTGGCTCTGGCGTGCCTACTGAGTCATCCTTGGGGTGAACTGAGTGGCCCTTGCACCCCCAACCCCAGGGCTGCTTTGTTTTCAGAGGACACTATCTTGACAGGCCTCCTGGGAAATCTGGTGAGAACTTTAGGATCCCAGTCCCACAGGGACTGAATGTTGATGAAAGAAACAGGCCTAGATTGAGGGCAAAGAAGTCAGGAAGACAATATCCAGTCTCCTTTGCCACTAGAGAGTGGCTTCCGACCCCCATATATGCAGTAAATCCAGATGTGTTCTCTGTCTCCTAGCAACACCACAGCACCACCTGGTGCCCAGGCGCATATACAGACACACACATTTTTTCCTTTTTTTTTCATTTTGTTCCCTTAGTTTTTTCCATCATTTTTTCTCTTTTGCTATTGTTGCTGTTGTTTTTGTTTAGTTATATCTTTATTCTTTTATTTTTACATTTTCAATAGCAAGGGCTCCTCCATTTTTGTTATGATTTTTCAGCTCCTTTTATTCTTTATTTCTTTTTCATTTCACTCTTTTTTTCTTTTGATAAAGATTTTTGTACTTTTTTCATCCTTCCTACATAAATTTCTCTAACAACAGCTAAGATATCCCTTTTTTCTTTTTTCCTCTTCTTCATCTTATATAATTATATTTTTAATTTTTTTTTCCAATTTTTTTTCTCTTCTCTGAGGGATGGGGTGTCATAGCATTCATCTGGCTCAAGGAGGGCTGGGGGGTCATGGCATTCATCTGGCTCAAGGAGGCCACAAGCTCACAATCTTGGATGTCCTCGTAGCTTTGGCCTTGGGAAAGAAATTATTGGTAGTTCCTCATTGTGACCACTGATTTCTTTCTATATTTGGCAGAGGTGGAGTCTTGCTTTTGCCTAGGATGGTAAGGAGCACCTAAACCTAAAGGGACCCACACAGCCTGTCTCCCCAAAGTCCTAGAGCTATGGGTGTGGTTAAAGCACCCTACCAAACACTACCATTTCTCCTGTTGCTCTCTTTCTCTCCTTCTTTTCAATTCTTTCCTTCCACTCCCCTTCTTTTTTTTTTTCTTTCCTTTTTTTCTTTTCCTTTCCTTTCTTTCTTTCTTTCTTTCTTTCTTTCTTTCTTTCTTTCTTTCTTTCTTTCTTTTCTTCTCTTCTCTTCTTCTTCTTCTTCTTCTTCTTCTTCTTCTTCTTCTTCTTCTTCTTCTTCTTCTTCTTCTTCTTCTTGAGACAGAGTCTTACTATGTCACCTTCAGTAGAATGCTGTGAAATCAAAGCTCACAGCAACCTTAAACTTTTGGGCTTAAGTGATTCTTTTGCCTCAGCCTCCCAATTAGGTAGGTCTACAAGCACCTGCCTCAATGCCTGGTTAGTTTTGTTGTTGTTGTTTAGCAGGCCCAGGCCAGGTTCGAATCCATCAGCCCCAGTGTATGTGGTCAGCACCCTAACCACTGAGCTATGGGTGCTAAGCCCTTTTTATCCTTTTCTTTTCTTTGTGCCTTCTTGCTCTTTACCCTTACATCTTTTTTGGCCATATACCAAAAGGCCACTTCAACACCTAAGTGTTGAGACAAGGTAATTTAAAGCAAAGGAGACAGTGAGAGGAAAAAGTAGGGGAAGGAAGTGAACAAGAAGAAAACACACATGAGGAGGAACCAACAGAAAAATTCTGGCAACATGAAGAACTGGAATACAGCAACCCTCCCAAGGGATCATGAGGTGGCTACCACAGAGTATTCCACCTATTAATAATTAATGAAAATGACAGAAAGGCAATTTAAAATGTGGATGGCAAAAACAATAAAGGGGAGTGATGAGAAAGTGGGAAAACAGAACCAAAGAATAGATGAAAGATAAGAAGAACATAGAAAGGATATGGCAGAGCTTAAGAATTTAAAGGAATCAATTAGGGAACTTAAAGTAGAGAATATTAACCAATTAGACCATGGAGAGAAAAGAATCTCAGAGCTAGAGGATAAAGCTCTGAAACTAACCTAGTCCATTAAAGAGGCAGAAAAGAAGATGGAGAAAGCAGAATATTCAATCAGAGAATTGTGGGACTTCATGAAGTGCTCAAACATATGAATTATAGGTATTCCTGAAGGGGTAGAATGCCTCAAAGGAATGGAAGCCCTATTGGAGGATATTATAAATGAAAACTTCCCAAGTATCACTAAAGATTCCAAAACACTCCTTTTAGAGGGATCGTGAACTCCAAGTTGACTCAGCACAAATAGAGCATCTCTAAAACACATTGTAGTGAACCTCACCAAAGTCAAGATGAAAGAGAAAATTCGGCAAGCAGCCAGGAGTAAATGCCAACTGACCTATAGGGGTAGATCCACTAGGGTGACAGTGGACTTCTCAGCTGAAACTTTCTTTTTTTTTTTTTTTTTTTTCCAGCTGAAACTTTCTAAGCCAGAAGAGAATGGTAAGCTACCTTTAATCTTCTTAAAGAAAACAAAAATTTCAGCCCAGAATTCTGTATCCTGAGAAATTAAGTTTCAAAATCAACAGAGAAATCAAATCTTTTACTGATATGCAAACATTGAGGAAATTTGCCACAACAAGACCAGCTCTACAGGAAATACTTAGACCTGTTCTCAACACTGACCATTGCAATGGCCTACCAGCAAAGTAAACACTCGGAAACTAAAGGACAAAACCTAGCTTCCACAATGGTGCAAAGGATACAACTAAGCATTGGACCTTCACAAAATAAGATGAATGGAACTCCACCACACACTTATCAATTATCTCAATAAATGTGAATGTCTTGAATTCCCCACTGAAGAGGCACAGGCTGGCTGATTGGAGATAAAAAGCACAAGCCAGTCATATGTTGTCTACAGGAAACACACTTAATCTTGAAAGACAAAACAAGAGTAACTGTAAAGGGTTGGAAAACAAAACTTTAGGCAAATAAAAACCAGAAGAAAGGAGGGGTTGCAATCTTATTTTCAGATACAAATGAATTTAAAGCAACTAAAGTTAAGAAAGACAGAGTTGGTTGCTTCATACTGGTCAAGGGAATAACACATCAAGAGGATATTTCAATTCTAAATATTTATGCACCCAACTTAAATGCTCCAAGATTTATGAAACAGACATTGATTGGTCTGAGCAATATGATATCCTATAACATCAGAAGACTTTAACATCTTCTGGTTGAATTGGACAGATCACCTAAGCAGAAACTAAACAAAGATACAGGGGACTAAAATGCAACCTTAGAACAAATGGGCTTAACAGACATATACAGAATACACCACTCCAAAGCTAAGGAATACTCCAAAAGAGATCATATCCTAGATCACAAATCAAACCTCAAAAAATTTTTAAAAAATTAAAATTATACCCTGTATATTCTTAGACTACAAGACAATAAAGGTGGAACTCAACTCCAATAAAATTTTTCATCCACACAAAAGGCATGGAAATTAAACCACTTTATGGTCAGTGACAGCTGGGTTAAGGAAGAGATAAAGGAGGAAATTTTTAAATTCTTCAAACATAACAACAATGAAGCTACAACTTACCAAAACCTGTAGAATACTTCAAAAGCAGCCCTAATTTATCACATTAGATGCCTACATCTGAAAAACAGAGTGTACCTCTGTAGTACACAAGCTAATGAATCATCTTAAGGAAATGGAAAAGGAAGAGCAATCCAATCTCAAACCTAGCAGAAGAAAAGAAATAACCAAAATAAAATTAGAAATAAATGAAATTAAAAACAAAAGAATCATTCAGAAAATTAATGAAACAAAAAGTTGGTTATTTAAAAAGCTATATAAAATCAATAAACCTTTTGCCATTTTATCTAGAAACAGAAAAGGAAAATTTCTAATAACAGCAATCAGAAATGAAAAAGGAGAAATAACAACAGATACCACTGAGACACAAGAGATTATCTCTGACTACAAGAAACACTATGCCTAAAAATTTGAAATATGAAGGAAATGGACCAATAGTTGGAATCATATCATCTCCCATCAAAATAGATCTCTTGAGCAGAACAAGAACACGCACGGAGATTGAAGAAACAATAAAAAAATCTTCCAACAATAACAACAGCCCTGACTTTACATCAGAATTCTATTAGACCTTCTAAGCTTGTACATATGCTGCAGAACCTATTCCAAAACATTGAGAAAGAAGGAACCTTCCTCAACCCATTCTATGACGCAAACATCACCCTGATACCAAAACCAGGAAAGGACCCAACTAAAAAGGAGAACTACAAACCAATTTCACTAATGAATATTGATGCAAAAATTGATGCAAAAATATTGATGCAAAAAAATTGATGCAAAAATATTGATGCAAAAATTGATGCAAAAATAATTAATAAAATCTTAGCCAATAGATTACAGATACACATTAAAAAAATTATACATCATGATTAAATATGCTTCATCCCAGGGATGCAAGGCTGGTTTGATATATCCAAATCCATAAATGCAATTCACTATATTAATAGAAGCAAAAACAAAGATCATATGATCCTTTCAATAAATGCAGAAAAAGCATTTGGTAAAATTCAGCATCCTTTTCTAACAAGAACACTTAAGAATATAGGTATAGGTGGCACGTGTTTTAAAATGAATGAAGTACAACAAACTCACAGCTAATATCATGCTGAATGGAGTAAAACTGAGAGCTTTTCCACTTAGAACAGGAACCAGACAAGGATGTCTTCTATCACCACTACTATTCAGCCGTGCTGGAAGTTCCAGCTAATGCAATCAGTCAAGAGAAGGATATAAGGGCATCCAAGTTCTAGATAATGAAATTAGTCAAGAGAAGTATATAAATGGCAGAGGAGGTCAAACTCTTGCTCTTGGTCAACTATATGATCTTAGAAAAACCCAGAGACTCAACCCTAAGACTCCTGGAAGTGATCAAGAAATACAGTAATATCTCAGGGTATAAAAATCAATGTCCACTAATCAGTAGCCTTTGCATATGGCCAATAACAGCTGTCAAAAAGCTAATCAAAGATATAATTCCTCTCACATTAGCTTCAAAGAAAATGAAATACCTAGGAATGTACCTAACCAAAGAGGTGAAGGACCTCCACCCTCTACAAAGAGAATTATGAAACCCTAAGAAAAGAAATCGCAGAAGACACCAACAAATGGAAGAACATACCATGCTTTTAGCTGGGAAGAATCAACATTGTTAAAATATCTATCCCACCCAAAGCAATCTACAGATTCAATGCAATCTCCATTAAAATATCAACATCATACTTTGAAGAACTGGAAAAAATAGTTCTTCATTTTATATGAAACCAGAAAAAAACCTGTATAGCCAAGGCAATTTTTGGTAATAAAAACAACACCAGAGGCATCACTCTATCTGAGTTAAGGTTATATTACAAATCCACAGTGATCAAAACAGCATGATATTAACACAAAAATAGAGACATAGATATCTGGAAATATCTAAATAGAAAATGAAGACATGAAACCAGTCTCTTCTAGCCATCTGATCTTTGACAAACCAAACAAAAGCATATATTGGAGAAAAGAACCTCTGTTCAATAAATGGTGCTGGGGGAACTGGACAACCACATGTAAAAGGCTGAAACTGAACCCACACCTTTCACCACCTTCAAAAATTGACCCAAGATGGATAAAAGATTTAAATCTAAGACATGAAATGATAAAAATCCTAGAAGAAAGTGTGGTTAAAAACTCTTGAGGATGTTGGCCCAGGGAAAGATTTTATGAAGAAAACTTTAGTGGCCATTGCAACAACAATAAAAATAAACAAATGTTTATATAGCTTTTAAAAACTATTACAAATAGTTTTTAATTAAACTAAAAAGCTTCTGCACAGCTAAGGAGACAACAATCAAAGCAAAGAGACAACCTTTGGAATGTGAAAAGATATTTGCATATTACAAATCTGACAAAGGCTTGGGAGGATAACTAGGATTTATGGAGAACTCAAATTAATCAACAACAACAACAAAGAACAAACAATCCCATCTATCACTGGGCAAGAGACATGAACAGAACCTTCTTTGAGGAAGACAGATGAATGGGTAACAAACATATGAAAAAATGCTTATTGTCCCTAATCATCAGAGAAATATAAATCAAAACCACCCAGAGATATATCACTTAGCTCCCATGAGAATAGTTCACATCACAAAATCCCAGAGTTGGAGATGCTGTCGCAAGTGTGGAGAGAGAGGAACACTTTTACACTGTTGCACCAACAGTGTTATAGACTGCAAAGTAAAACAGCCTTTTTGGAAAAAAGTATGGAGAATCCTCAAAGAACTCAAATTAGACCTTGTATTTGATCCCACAGTCCCACAAGTAGGCATATACCCAGAAGAAAAAAAAATAATTTTATCATAAAGGCATTTGCACTAGAATGTTTATCACTACTCAATATACAATCACCAAGATGTGGAAACAACCTAAATGCCCATCAACTTAGGAATGGATTAACAAATATACCATGGATTGCTATTCAGCCCTAAAAAAAGATGGTGACTTTACATTATTGTATGAACCTGGATGGAGATGAAACATATTCTTCTTAGAAAATACCACAAGAATGGAAAAGCAAGTATCCAATGTACTCAATTTTATTATGAAGCTAGTAGATGATCTAACACATGCCTACATAGGAGAAAAACTTAATTCTATTAAATTTGGGGGCAAGGGGAGCCAGGGAGTGGGAAGAGGAGGGGAGGATTGGTGTGCTACCACCGAAAGGGGCACATGGTAGGGGTGTATGGCACACCTTTTTGGTGTGTGACACAATTACAAGAGGGACTGTACCTAAAAAATTAAAAAATTGTGGATGTTTGTACCCTTACAATAACCTAAAATTTAAAAAATGCTACAATTGATTTCAGGACAAAAAAAAAAGAGTGGGAGAGAATCAAGAGAATCCAGATGTATCTTCTGGTGCTCTTTGAAGAGCACCTAATCATTCTGAGCAATCCCAGTGCTGCTCCCTTCCTACTACAATGTTGATAAAGGGCTGAAGAGTTGGGATCCCTGGAGGCCCTGCCTGAAGTACGGACTCAGGATGTCCCTGGGTCCTACTCATGTTCTGCTTTGGGAGAGACTCACCTTGCCTTGGTGCTGGAGCTCCACCCAGCCTCCATAGCCGAACCTCTGCAGTGGGGAGAAGCACAGTTAGTCTGGAAGAGCAGAGAGGGCTGCACTCAAGGGGCATCCCCAGGACAAAGGATACTGAACTTGCTCCTTTTTTTGGAGACAGAGTCTCATTTTTATCACCTTTGGTAGAGTGCTGTAGCATCATAGCTCACAGCAACCTCTAACTCTTGGGCTCAAGTGATTCTCTTGCCTCAGCCTCTCCTGTAGCTGGGACTACAGGTACCAGCCACAACACCCTGCTGTTTTAAGAGGCGGGGTCTCGCTCTGGCTCAGGCTGGTCTCCAACCTGTGAACTCAGGCAATCCACTGGCCTCCGTGTCCCATGGTGCTGGGATTGCAGGCGTGAGCCACCACGCCTGGACCCTGAGCTTGCTCCTTTTAAGCATCACCTTCCCATTTCTCCCTCATACCCATGTATCGTTTATTCAATATTTATATTTAAGTTAATTTACTTTTTTTCTTGTAAATATATTTATGCAGGCAGAAAATTCCATACACCAGAAGTGCTGGTTTTATCTTTTCTCCTAATGCAGTTTGAAATTTTAAAATGAGTTTAAACTCTACAAAATATTTGTTCATGTACCACCTAAAATCATTTCATGGGCTGCCCCAAGTGTATGCTACCTGTAAAGACCAGTCTTTAGGAAATGCGTTACTCTTCAATCTCGGACTGGCAACCCATGAGTAGATCATGAAATCAGTTTAGTAGGTAGGCACCCAGACATTCTAAAAACATGAACCGGCATGTGTGGCAGATGCTTCGGGTGTCCCACTCAAATCCCCCCCACACACACACACTTGTGCGCACACCGCCTGCCTCCAGCTGCAGGCACCTGCATTTCTTTGATTGAAGGCCTCCCTTTTGCTCCTGGAATCTGCTTTATTCAAGCCCTTCCAGCAGGTCAGAAGTGCAGGCAATCAGGCCCCCCTGCTTCGCGTTTCTCCCTTCAGCAGCTGCTCTGACCGGATGATTGAAGTTGTGTGTATCAGTCCCTGAGGTACTCTGTACCCCACCCTCGGCCCATCACTGCGAGGTCAGGCACGCGTTCTACTGGGTGACAATCATTCATTTGCCTGCCTTGTTTTCCCTGTCTCACTTACCCACTCCTGGCAACATCTCTGAAGTAAATATCCTTGTATTCCTTGTCTAGGGGTCTGCCTCTTGGAAAACACAAGATAAGACAGCAAAGGAATGGGATGGAATAGAATATGATGTCTCCCATGTAGTAAGACTTGGTTTCATGACTTTTTTTTTTTTTTTTTTTTTTGCCATTTTATGTACATAAATGTTTGTACCAGGCCTTGATATAAAGTGCATTCCTTCGGGGAGGTCATGAATAAAAAGTATTGATGTATGTAATGATTTGTTTCATCACATCACATCATTTATTCATTTATTCTTCAGGTTTTCACGGACTCTCTTCTATGACCAGCCTGACTAGGGCAGAGAAAAAAGGGGAACACGATTCCAGCCTGTGAGGGAGGAGTCTTGAGAGGGTGGGGCTGGGTAGGCGAGAAGGACGGAGCTGCGATCCCGCTGCGATCCCGCTGCGCAGGGGCTCTGCGGGCCCAGAGCCGGTGCTGGCCGCGCCCGGGGCGGGGGTGTCAGGGAGGGAGGTCAAAAATGTCGTCCAGGGTCGTCTAGTGTTGGGATTTCCGTGCTCCCTGGCGTGGCTCTTGGAGCGTGATGTGAGAGAGGAGGGAGTGGAGGCGGGAGACCAGCAGGCGAAGGCGCCCGGGAACAGCTCCGAGTCAGAGCCAAGCAGGCTGAATACCGTCGCTGCAAGCCTTGCAAGCTGCAGTGGGATGAGGCCGCAGAACGGCGGGTGGTTTATGTGTCCTGGCACAGAAGAGTTGTCTGGAGGGAGTCAGGTGCTGGTGGTACCTCTTCCTAGCTCTTTTGTTTTTAGACTGAGTGGGAAGCTTTGGGCCTGGACCCCAGCATAGCAGGCAGGTGTTTGGGTGTCTTGGTATATGTGATGTGAGTGGGGTCTGCCTCAACAGGCTTCTACGATTTTATCAGATATAAAGTCTCTTCTGGAGATCTAGCTCCAAATAGCCATTTGAGCTCTGCAAATCTATCTGTTTCCTTCCAGGTGCCCCAGCGGACCCTGTTTAACGGGCTGGGCATGTGGGGGGAGCTGTTGCCTGTAACTCAGCTTCTCCCCAAACCTTTGGCTTCACCCAATCTCTGCCTGTGCCCTAGCCCCACTGCCCTCCCTTCAGGCATTCAGTACCCTGCACTCTCCCCTTCTCTCTCCCTGGGAAAAGTATATATTGGAGGAGAGGAGGGAATATGACCTTCATCAGTTACACCAGTAAACTTAAAACTGCGTGCTCTCCAAACTGGAATCTTGCCTTTGAAATTTTATACTTGTTGTAGAAGAAAATATTTTATTTCCTTTTTTCCTTTCTTCCTGCTTTTTTCATTTTCTTCCTCTTTTCCTTCCTTCCCCCTACTCTTTCTTATTTTTATCATATTGTTCTCTAAGGAACTTTAACCTGTATGTTAGTAGATTAAAGAAGTATTCCATTTGGGGAAGGGTGTTTGGGGCAGGAGGAGGCAGAGTAAGGGGATCCCGCCACCTGCAACAAGGGGATCCCGCCACCTGCAACAAAACATTTGCAAGGCACTTCGCCATGTTGGAGTAAAACATCCCTAAGTTACCATTTCCTTAGGTATGAAATGAGGCAAAGAGGAGTGGCTGAGGCATAAGGTTTTATGGGGATTATTAACTGAGATGCTGCATATGAAACGATTGACACCAGGCCTGTTTTATAGAAAGGGCTTCAATGATACTAATGATGATGATGGTGACAATGGCAGTGGCACTGGTGGAGATAGGGAGATGATGGTGGTGGTGGTGGGAGTGACAGCCAAGACGAAGGCAACAGCAGGTGAGGATAGTAAGACTAGTGACAGGCAGCCATGGCAGTGGGGGTGATAGCAGGGGTGATAGCCTTATTTCTTTTCTTTTTCTTTTGTTTTTTTTTTGGAGACAGAGTATCAATTTGTTGCCCTTAGTAGAGTGCTGTGGTGTTACAGCTCACAGTAAACTCAAACTCTTGGGCTCAAGCAATTCTCTCGCCTCAGCCTCCCAAGTAGCTGGGATATAGGCACCCATCACAATGCCTGGCTATTTTTTAGAGACAAGGGTCTCACTCTTGTTCAGGTTGGTCTTGAACCTGTGAGCTCAGGCAATCCACGCACCCTCAGCCTCCCAGAGTGCTAGGACTATAGGCGTGAGCCACCTCACCCAGCCAATTTCAACACCAGCTGGAATACCCTGAGGCCAGACACTTTTTGTTATGCTGTGTTCCTCCCTGATTTCCCTGGAGAGTATAAAGTACTCAAGTTACTCTACAGGCCCCTTCCAAAGATTTAACCTACTTGGGACAATTTTATTCTGCTCCAGGTCTGGGCTCCACACAGTTCCCTGCTCTCATCCTAGGTTGAGCCAAGCCTGGAGTCTAAACTTTAGACCTTGGAAGTGGTTTTGGTCAGAACATATGCCAGGAGGCATTTACAATCCAAAAGTGTTTGATAATCACCAGTGTCCCATAAGCATTTATGGGCATGCCAGATAAAAATAATTTAAAATGGTCAAGGGAATTTTTTATATCCAGGAGATGTGTTTCTAAAATGGGCATATGTGAATCAGAGTGGATGAATTGAATAATATTTTTAATGCTTTGGGGGAACTCACACCTTCATGAGGTTGATAGTGAACCTGGGTGATGAAACCAGGTATCCACAGTATTTCCTCAGAAGGGTTGTTGAAGTCAAATTATATCTGGGATGTTGTCTTTTAAAACCTTATAGTGATCAGGAGCAATTAAATCATTGCTAACAAAAGATGTAAATATATGTTTTTATTATTGAAGGCCAGAATTATTTTTACCCCAGTTAAAATGAGAAGAATCTTTATAAGTCCCACTATTGGGACATATTAGGTGATTAGTAAAACTTTGCTAAAGGAAACGGATGCTAAAGGGTGATGAAACATCATCATCATCCTTGTTGCTATGGATAATTCATTGTAGACCAAACTGAAACATCTTTCAGCAGAGCTTCTTGTCCTCCTCTTTGTGACAGCAGAAGAGTGTGGGTCTTGACTTATCAGAAACAATTGTATCAGGTGTCCCTAAATCCACTGTCTTTCCACCTCGGATTTTTTTTTTTTTTTTTTTTTTTAGTCTGGCATTTTACCTTTTTTTTTTTTTTTTTTCCACCTCAGATTTTTTTTCAAAGATCCTAATTGTAACTCTGAGTAAAATCATTATTAGCAAGTCACGATGAAAAGATTTCCCAAGTCCTAGTTCTCTGTAATCATGAGTTAATCATCACCCCAGGTCTGTTAGTTCTGCTTTTCTATCTCTTCATTGTACAAGAAGTTCAAGGTTATTTCTGCAATAGTATTCCCCTGGACCAGTTTCCTCAAGGTAAATGTGGTGGTGCTCTAGAGAGATGACCGTGGCCCCCATAGCACTAGGATTTTAGGTTCATTTCTATGTCTCAAGCAACTCATCTGTCAAGTTAGTAAGTCTTATCTGCACAAGGTTTTATGTGAATTAAATTATCTCTGTCTCTGGAAGTACGAAGTATTGTGACTATTAATAGAATGATGGTGAAGATATGTATTGGCTCTCTACACAAGAAGAAGCCTGGTTTATTGGGACAAAATACCCTTTCCTCTTTCTAGGCACTGGCTGGTGATCAGAAGGGGAGGCCAGGTAAAGAGCCAATAGCACGTGAGCTTGGAGAGTTTCCAGGGTACACATCTCTGGCTGTCCCCATGCTCTGTATCTCTCAGTTTCCTAAGCAATTTTGATAATGCCTTTAGGGCCCTACATGGGGTGGGTACCTAGAAAGGCTCTTGGTGACCAGTTCTCTGTTCAAACTGGGGGCAATCTTGGGATAAAAGGCAGGGAATGGGAGGTGAGGTTGTGACACAGAACACCTGATGGAAAGTTTTCTTCTCTCAGGAAAGAAGAGGCATTGTTTTAGTTCGAAAGGGTTTTCCAGATGGGGAAACCTCAGGGCGTAGGAAAGAGAACCTTATATTTGTGGCTTATTAGGGAATGGCTCACTGGGACTTAGGTTTAGTGGAAGATGACAATCCTTCACAAGGAGTCTGAAGAGTGCATTCCCCAGAGACAAGTTATTTCTTTTAATAGTGGCTCAAATAAGTTTGGGGGTTCCTGAAGCCTGGGTTTAAGTCTGAATTCCACACTGAGAATACAACAAGAGCAGTTAGAACAGCCAGGTTTTTCTTTGCATAATATGCCTTACACCTGCCAATGGGAGGAACTGAACAATCATTCTTCTGTCAATGAAATCGTCTTAACTATGACTGGCTTGCTGTCTGTTCTGTCTCCATCTGGGCTGCTATAGCAAAATAACCATAGACTGGGAGGCTAAACATAAACAGCAGAAATTTATTTCTCACAGTTCTGGAGGCTGGTTAGTCCAAGATCTGGTAAGCACTTGCTTCCTGGTTTTTAGAAGGCACTTTCTAGCTGTGACCTCACATGGCGGGTGTGGGGAGCAAACAAGCTTCCCAGGGCCTATTTTATAAAGGCACTAATCCTAAAGCCTCAAAATCCATGTCTGTATAAGGAGGTGGATACCGCAGAGCTTGGAGTCCCTGGCACTGTGACATTCTTTTGGCAGGCGGTCTTGTTTGCTAACTCTCAGGGGAGGAGAGTACAAGTGGGCAGTGTCCTCTAGCGACCCACATGGTAGTTCCCAAAGCATTTCTTGTGGATGTCCTTCAATATCCAAATAGAGAGAAAAGCTGTAATATTGGACTTAATGCTATTTTCTGGGCTTAGAATAAGGGCTACTGTGAAATAACAAATGCCCAAATTTGGAGTTCTCTAAAACTCTCACATTAGTATATGCTATTTCTTCCATTGCTTATATCATAAATTAATTAATTTATGCATTGCATCATTCATCAGGTATGCATATGGCTAGAAAATGGTGAGCACAATAAGATGCAAGAAACTGTGTGAGGCCAGGTAAGGTGGCTCATGCCTATAATCCTAGCACTCTGGGAGGCGAAGTGGGAAGATTGCTTGAGCTCAGGAATTCAAGACCAGTCTGAGCAAAAACAAAACCCTGTCGTTAAAAAAAAAAACTAGTTGGGCATTGTGACTTGTAGCCCCAGCTACTCAGGAGGCTGAGGCAAGAGGATCCCTAGAGCCTAAGAGTTTCAGGTTGCTGCGAACTATGACCCCATAGCATTCTACCAGGACAACAGAATGAGACTCTGTCAATAAATAAATAAATAAACAAAAAGTGCATGTACAAGCAGCTTCCAAACAAGCCAAATGTACTTCCATGAAGTAACCGATGTGTTCCCTTCATAAAGTCATCAACACTACAAGGTGGTATTTACCCTTTAATAATATATGGTGAGGATGACAACATTCAGAACAACATATTCCCATGTAAACTTTTAAACTCCTTTCAGAGGTTGGGTAGATTGATAGGTTTAGCTTTTAGTAGTAGCTGCAGTGGCACAGGCTTTCAAAGATGGTTAGCATCATTTGTAGTTTTCAATCCTCTGTTTCTACGCCCATCATAACTCAAAGAAACCCTTCAGATGAACATTCTTCCAGGAGACAACTATGGAAAAAAATAGTTTCCTCTACTTGCACAATAGTTTTAATTCTAGTTTGAATTAATTCATTTTTCCTCAGTTGAAAAGATGGAATATTATAAGAGGTGTGAATGTACCGGAAGACTGCCAATGACTGAATAAGACCTGGTATTAAACCTGCACAAACCTCAAGCCAATTTTAAATTTCTTTCATGCTCTTCACCTTCCTTTTTTTAGAATTCATTGAAAAGTTTTTAATGACAAAAGAAAATTTCAACCTTTAAAGAAACACAGAGAATGCTCTTTAGAGATAGTCCTTGTACAAAAGCTTCATGTCATTTATCCCAAGTTTCTTTTGATACACCTACTACCTAGTTCTTCATGACAAGGACTTACAGCTTGCAGAACATCAAAAAGGAAAGGTATCAGTGTCCTAAAATAGACTAAAATTTTTTCAGAAAGCTTGATGCTTTTAAACTTACTTCAAATAGTTTGGAAAGGAGATATATTTTATAAGTCATTGAAACCTATCTCATTCCATTTTTAAATAGTCTTTTACTTGAAATTGTAGCTTTAAATTCTGTAGTTGGCATGTATGTTCCCAGCAGCTGAATATGTGATTTTAAAAAGGTAAATCTGCCTGACTTAAATTGTCCAGAAATTTTAAAGAATGCTTCATTTGAGGGGGAAAAAAGGGATTTTGAGAAATGACTTATTTCTTTAATCCAATATTCTTTCAAAATAAACATGAAAGTCATTTTTGAAAACTAGATACTCATTTTTTAAAAAATGATAAACCAAATCATTTAAAATCAATTCCAAAGAAGAGAAACTTAACATCTAATTCTCCCCAAAATAGAAAGGCCTAAAACAGAGGCTGTGAGAAACCCAGGAGAAGTTTTAGAAATAATTCAGCAAATTAATTACCATTACCTTTTTAAGATCTGGCCATTCTTTTGGTAGAATGTGATTATGGATGTCAATTTTCATCTTCACAGGATAAGAGAAGTATGTAAAGAAAGAAGTTTTGATGTTAAGAGATCTCTATGAAGACCATAGAGTTCAATGATTGACTTTGTCCTTTTTCAGCCAGTCAGTAGGCCTGCCCGGCCTCATCTAGGTCTGTTAGACCTGCCTTCTTAAAGTTCAAAATTCTGTTTATTTGTTAACTGGGTTTTGCGTCAACACACTTTGGTAGTCAGGACTCGGGGCAAAAAACTTGGGAAAAAAAAAAAAAAAGGACTGTACTCAACCCTTTGAGGTCGAAAGTACAGGCAGGTTGCTTTGAGTTATTTATGGCAGGTAAAAAATTGACAAAATTTTTATTAAAATACAGATAGTTCAAAATCAAATAATTTGTGTAAAAATCAAATAATACAGAGGGCTTTTAAAGAAAAAGTATGGATCCCTGACTCACCTCTTTTTAAACTTGTTTTCACTACCCAGAAGCTACCAATTTTAATGCTTTTGTTTCTGTTCAGTTGGGTATTTCCATGTCTTCAAATAATATTTAATAATTGGCTTGTTTGTGAAAATTTAGCATATTGAAAAGTTATATGGGATGTTTAATATTTACATTTAAATCATAGGAAAAGTATACTCTTTTTTTTTTTTTTTGAGACAGGGTCTCACTGTCATCTGGGCTGGAGTATGTTGGTGAGACCATAGCTCACCGCAGCCTCAGACTCTTAGACTCAAGTGATCCTCCCACCTCAGTCTCCTGAGAAGCATGAGCAACAGGCATGTACCACCACACCTGGCTAATTTAAACATTTGTTGTTGTTGTTGTTGTTGTTGTTGTTGGTAGAGATGGAGCTTGCTATGTTGCCTAGGCTGATCATGAACTCCTGGGCTCGAGTGATTCTTCTGCCTCATCCTCCCAATGTGCTGGGATTACAGGTGTGAGCCACTGTGCCTGACCAGAGTCCACTATTCATATATATTTTTTCCTCCATTGCATTTGTTTTGTGCTTGCTCATTCATACATTTATTCACATGCATTTATTTAACAAATATCAAGGAGAACTACTGTGTGCTGAGGTTATAAGGTTGAATGAGAGCTAAGATGATTCACGTGCTGTGATAGATAATTGCACATAGCTTGAGTGTAGGGAAAAGAAGGCAGTAGACATTATTACCATTGAGCATCAGAGCAGTGTGGGAGGGCTTCCACTGGAGGGTGGAACACGGTAGCCCTCTGTTGCTCTGTGTTTACCTTTTCTTTCTTGGAAGCTTAAAATGTCCTGGGGTCACTTGAACATTTTAACTATGCTTTGAGATGCTCCCTTCAGGTCAGTATCCTTAGAAACTCCGTAGTTAAAAAGCTTTCCTTCTGTAATGTGACTAGTTTCTGCGTAGATTATAACAGACGGCTTGAAAAAAAATGGGAGAATTCCTCAAAATCCATTTTTTAAAAAGTTCAGTGAGCTAAAACTAAATGAATGAGCCTTCAACTAACACATGGAGACACAGGCTAATCTCAGGTGAGTAAGTGCAAGTGTTTTCAGATTACTTCCTCTGGGCCAGCCCGGGACCAACATTCTATTCATATCAATTTATTGATTACTTGTAACATTTTTATGAGAGGAACTATTACTGATACCCATTTTATAGAAGAGGACACTGAAGCACTGGGAAGCTAACTTTTTTTTTTTTTTTTTTGGAGATGGAGTCTTACTATGTCACCCTCAGTAAAGTGCTGTGACATCACAGCTCACAGCAAACTCTAACTCTTGGGCTTAAGTGATTCTTTTGCCTCAGCCTCCCAAGTGACTGGGACTACAGGCACCTGCCACTATGCCCGCCTACTTTTTTGTTACAGTTGTCATTGTTGTTTAGCAGGCCGAGGCCAGGTTCAAACCTGCCAGCTGGTATGTGGCCAGCACCCTACCCACTGAGCTACAGGCACCACGGAGTTATTTTTTTCATGGTTACATAGCAGTATTTGGTAGAACCACAATTCAAACCCAGACAGTGTGGTTTCAGAATCTTAGATATTTGGGAGTTAGTATTGTCAGGGGAGTGAGAGATTGTGACATGCACTTGTATCATGCTGAAACTCCCTCATGAAGCTAAAACTCCTGAACAGTCAACCTTTAGTGAAAAATTAAGACTAGAGGCTCAGCACCTGTAGCTCAGCAGCTAGGGCACCAGCCATCTACACCGAGGCTGGTGGGTTCAACCTGGTCTGGGCCTGCCAAGGACACCTACACAAACAAACAAACAAAAACCCAGCTGGACATTGTGCCGGGCCCCTGTAGTCCCAACTACTAGGGAGGCTGAGGCAAGAGAATTGCTTAAGCCCAAGCATTTGAGGTTGCTGTGAGCTGTGACAGCACGGCACTCTACCCAGGGTGACATAGTGAGACTCTGTCTCAAAATAAATAATTAATTAATTAAGACTAGTAAAAATATTCACTGTCCCCCAAAGGGAGTCTGTAATGAAATCTTCACTATGGGAAAAGGAAACAGAAAAAGAAGAGAGACGGCATAACAGTTTTCTTTGAGAATTTCTCTGAGGATTCAAGGACACCCACTGAAAAAGTTAGAGCGTTGCATGTCGGTAATGCTCACCTACTCCTTTCCTAACTGTTTTAGTCAGTCCATTTAGTGTTCCTCCAACAGACTACCTGAGCCTGGATAATTTATAAAGAAAAGAGGTTCATTAAGTTCACAATTCTGGTGGCTGAAAAGACCAAGAATACGGACTTTCTACTCAGCTTCTGGTGAGGGCCATGGACGTGCTGAGTTAAGACATAGCAGAGAAGCAGAGAGGTGAGCAGCCATGTGCACTTAGAGGGGTATAGAGAAGGCCGCCCAGCTTCATGACAGCCGCTCTCATGAGAATGAGTCTGCTCTTTCAGGAACTAATCTATTCCTATGAGAACAAATTTAGTCTCATGAGAACTAACTAGTCTTATGAGAAATCCATCTTAACAAGCTAAGTACCTCTGAAAAGTACCATCTCCCAAGATCACTACATTGGCAATTAAATTTCAATATGAGTTTTGGTATGGACAAACTACATCCAAACCATAGCACTACCTCTGACCAGAAACAGAAAATGTAAAATAAATCCTCCCTGGAGAAAGACATCCCAACTTAGTCCCCTCAGCATTGCCACAGATTAAGGCCAACAAAATATTTGCTCACAATAAAAAAAATTCTGCACACATGAGGAAAAAAGCCATCATGAGCAAAAGTCCATAGAAACAATAAATAATAGATTTAAACCCCCAAGGAAACAGATATTAGAATTATTAAGCACAGAATATAAAATTATTATATATGAAGTGTTTAAAGAAATAAAAATAATCTAAAATTAACAAATTATTAGAAAATGTCTAAGTATGAAAATGAGTGAAATAGGACTTTTAGCAATGAAATCATAATAATTTTCTTTTATTGTTGGGGATTCATTGAGGGTACACACAGAACCAGGTTACATTGATTGCTTTGTTAGATAAGGAACCTCTTATAATTGTGTCCTGAAAATCATAATAATTTAAATTAAAAATTCAGTGGGTAAGTTAAATAGCAAAACAGACATAACTAAAAATAAAATTAATGAACTGGAAGAGAGAAACTTTCACAGAGGAATGAGGAGCTTGGTCATAGAGAGTTACAAAACATGAAGGATAGAAAAAGAAAGTTTAAAAGGAGTCTCATAGAAGCTCTAAAATAGAGGAAAGAGAAGACAGAGGAGAGATATTCTAAGAGAGAATAGCTGAAAATTTTCCAGACCCGATGAGCTAATAGATCCTGGAATCAAAACCTATACTATGAAGGATCACCAAAAAGAAATCTATTTGTAGAAACTTTGTAGTGAAACTACAAAATAGCAAAATAAAAATAAGATTCTATAAGCTGCAAGCTAGAAAGAAAGAATGCCTTCAAAACTCAGCAATTAGATTGATAGAAGGCTTCTTACAGCAATGTGGGAGCCAAAGGACAATAGGATATGTTCAAAATGTTGACAGAAATTAACTGTCAACCTAGAATTGTGTCCCACGGAAAGTTCTATTTTAACAATGAGGGAGAAGTAAAGATATTTTCAAATAAAAACTGAGTTTACTTCACTTGAGAAATTTTCTAATGATGTATTCCAGAAAGAATGAAAATGACTCCAGAAAAATGGTCTGAAATGCAAGAGTGAATGGGGAACAAATAAAATGATAATCATATAAGTAAATGTAAATATATTAAGTACTGCCACTACTACTACTAGTAATAGTAATAATAATGTCTGTTTTAGGGAGTTAAGACACTAGGAAAATGTTGTTCAGCGACACCTTTGCATTTTCTCTTGAGGGCATGCTTTACTGACAATCTCCTGATTTTAGCATCTTTTGCTATCTAGATAAGTTAAGAATTTCCTAAATCATTTGGTCCTGGTTCCTTTTTGATTACAGTTTTTATATCTATCTTTTTCCTCTTACATTCACTATAAACAGCACAAAGAAACCAGGTCCACCTTTAATACTTTGCTTAGAAATCTCCTCAGCTAAATATCCAATTTTATCACTTATAAGTTCTGATTTCTATTAATACATTCCTTTTGGAAAGATGTATGGAGAACACTTAGAGATCTCAAAATAGATCTGCCATTCAATCCTATAATTCCTTTACTAGGCATATACCCAGAAGATCAAAAATCACACCATAACAAAGATACTTGTACCAGAATGTTTATTGCAGCTCTATTCATAATTGCTAAATCATGGAAAAAACCCAAGTGCCTATCGATCCACAAATGGATTAATAAATTGTGGTATATTGTGGTAAATTGTGGCACCATGGAATATTATGCACCCTTAAAGAAAGATGGAGACTTTACCTCTCTCATGTTTACATGGATGGAGCTGGAACATATTCTTCTTAGTAAAGTATCTCAAGAATGGAAGAAAAAGTATCCAATGTACTCAGCCCTACTATGAAACTAATTTATGACTTTCACATGAAAGCTATAACCCAGTTACAACCTAAGAATAGGGGGAGGGGGAGTGGGAGGGGAGGGAGAAGGGATGATGATTGGTGAGATTACACCTGCAATGCATCTTACAAGGGTACATGTGCAACTTAGTAAATGTAGAATATAAATATCGTAACACAATAACTAAGAAATGCCAGGAAGGCTATGTTAACCAGTGTGATGAAAATGTGTCAAACGATCTATAAAACCAGTGTATGGTGCCCCATGATCGCATTAATGTACACAGCTATGATTTAATAATTAAAAAGAATGCCTTAAAAAATAGAAAATAAAAATAAAAATAAATTTTTAAAAAATCCACGTAAAGTAATATGGTATGTATTTTGCCATGAAATCCTCTAAAATCAGAGAAAATGTAGCAACAAAATACTACGGTAATGTAAAGAGGAAAAAATAGTATATTCCATGCCCCTTTCAAACGCAAGTGAGGCTGAACACCAGTACTAATAAGAGACTTTATTGTAGGTTCATTTGTCATAAATAATTGTGAGGTAAACACTTTGGAAATGCAGCCTGTTCTAGAGTTGACAATGACAATACTTTTTTAATCATGTATTTTTAAAATACCTGTTTTCAGTCTCCTGTCTACTTTTTTCAGACATCTTATAGGATAAATTGAAAGAAACTGATCAAATAATATCACTGGTAACAAACTCAAAGAATTTTTATAGTCATATATTTTCTGAGTTACAACCATATTTTATTTATGGCTCATGTCAAAAAATGCTCTGGGGTTTCTGTTCCTCAAATCTATAGCAGTTTATTTGGCCCAAACAATACCCATGTTTTATAGCGAGATCCACAGCAACAAAGCAAGAAATCAGGGAAATCAGCATTTGATATCACATTCTCTTCTACCAGGGACAATCCAGAGGCCGTCACAGAAAGGGTCTCCGCGAGCTTGTAATAGCTGCAAATCACTGTGATCTGAATTAGAATAGTCTCCTCTTCAATAATACATTACAGACTCAGTACATTTAGGTGCCCTCAAGGTTTCTCAGTAGGAACCAAAATTATTCCAGCCCAAACCTCATTTTTCTTATCATACAGTTTCCATCAATACATTTATGATCTCTTTAAAGCACACAATAGAGGGCACACTATGCGTCATGCCCACATTTATCCACAAGTGCTCAGATAGATACAGAAGCCAATAAATTCTAAATGACCAAATAAAAGAGCTAACTAAAATTCTTATCCACGGGGTGAAGGCATGGTTGCTCACATTCAAGATCTGTCCTAATAGAAACTAAGTGAAAAACCAGACAAAAGCAAGCCATTAGAGGTCAGCGATAAAGGTCAGGGAGATGAAAGGGCTGCCACCACAGACGGCGCCAAAGGAGACCAACCACGACCCTTACATGAGCTGAGAATGAGTCCCGAAGCCATCAGGGGTCCCTGTGTTCCAGGAAGTTTCTGTAGGAGGATTCACCAGTAAAAAGCAATAAAACATGAATAGAAACTCAGTGTGCCCCTCAGACCCAGGTAAAGGACAACAAAGGCACTACTCTGAAATATCAGTGCTCATCACTGGGCGTCCTGCGGGGGACCCAGCCAGACCCCTGTGCTCCCATACTGTCCAGCACACACAGGCCTCGTCCCCATTCCCCCTGAGACTAATGATTCACACAGCGCAGGAATAAATCAAATTTGCCCTTCAGCAAGATGACAAATTACTAGATCCCAGGATTATAATAATAATGGCTAATGGGGATGGAGCACCAACAGGATGTCAGGCACCCTGCAGAATGTTGTCTACATATTGTCTCAACCAAACAAGGAGAATTCTATTGCTGCCCTGTCCCATTTTACCAATAAGAAGCTAAAGTTTAGTGATTCAGACACTGGCAAATATCTGCCTAATTCACAATCAATGTCTATCTCTTCAAACTCCCCCATCTTTGTCACACAATCCAAAGTGGTGGCTCCCCAGGAAACTTATTTGTAGCTCCTGATTCTGTCAGAGGAACCATTCAAAAGCCCAAATTGAGTGAGGAGGAAAGGAAATCGGTGTACTTCCACCTAATAGGCACAGTGTAAGGATACGTGGCACACCTCCTGGGTGCAGGACACAACGACAATGGAGACCTTACCTAACAACACAAACATTGTAACCTGGGCATCTGTACACTCACGTCAAGCTGGAATTCAACAAAAAGCCATACACTCAAATAGGAACTGAGAGCAAGAGAGACGGAGAGTTGGTTGCTGAGCATTAGCAGCAGAGACTGAAAACAAGACCCAAGAGTTCTGGCTGCTGACGTCCAGACAACCCTTAGCACTCATGAGAGATCTTCCAGCAAGCTCCCCTTTTCCAAAGCTAGATTTCTGTTCCTTGCTGTGACTTCCATGACTCTGATGGCTCCAGACAAAAGGGAGCACAGCCCACTGCAGGAACTGAGAGGGCACCCCTGCCTCCAGAAAGACCTCACTTACCTCCTCCAGCTTGGGCACTTCTTTTTGCAGGAGCCAAGAATGAGCCCCAGAACTGGGCTTTCTCTGTCAAGTTCCCTTGCCCCCTCTCCTCCCATCATTCACACCCTGACGTCCACCCTCTACCTGGTGACCGTAAGATCCTTTGTCTCCACCACATCAACCATTGCAAGAAGCCCAGGACTCCAAAGCATCTGTTCATGCCCTTCTCTGACCCTGTTGCCCTTCGTCACCCACCTATAGCTTTTGAAATCCTTTCATTGCAGTGGTGAAGTCACACAGCCAGTCTCCAGAGAAGTCACCTCTCTTCTCAGCCACCTCTGGGCACCCTTCCTTCACCCCTTGCTCTGACTGAAACCTGGGGATACTGCTTCACTTATAGCCCTTTCAAGAGCTGGAAGCATTCTCACTCAGACCTCATAAACCACTGGACAGAGAGGGGACAGCTTCCTGCGCTGCTCACTGCCCTTTCTAAGTCCCGCCCCAGGGCTAAGAGTCTGATGTCACTGTGCTCTTCTCATCTACTGAGCCCTTGCTGAATATCAATCCCCTCATTCTTCTAAGATCTTTGCTCTTGGCTCACTGCCACTTCCTCCCACAGCACTCTGGGGCACAGCACATCACCAAATTTATTGGTGATTTTAATATCTACATGGATGATCTTTTCAGGTCCTTAAGATTTGTTCTCCACCCCACCGCAGCCCTTCACTCCCATGGTCAGAGCACCAATAACAGCATCCCTCTGTAACATTGATTTCCAGCATTCCAACTCATGTGTCCAACTGCCTTTAATATCCCTCCTTCCCTAACAGGCATCTCAAACTTAGCATGTCTAAAATCAAACTCCTGATCTTGCCCCAAAACCTGCTCTAGCTGCTGTCTCCCCATCTCAGTTGAAGGATAGCCCCATCCTTCCACATGTGTGGACAAAAAACCTTTATTATTTCTTGTACTCCACATCTAGTCTGTCAAGAAATTCTTTTGGATCTACCTTCAAAATCTATCCAGAATCCAACCACATCTTACCAACTCACCACAACCATCCTGGAGTGAGCCCCAGTAATAATCACTCACTTGGGTTATTACAGTTGCCTTCTACCTGGTCACAGCTTCTACTCTGGCCCACTGTCCCCCTGCCTAGTCTCTTCTCAACACAGTGCCCAGAGTGGGCCTTTTAAAACACAAGTCAGGGCCGAGCACCGTGGCTTGCTCCTGTAATCCAAGTACTCTGGCAGGCCGAGGCAGGTGGATCACTTGAGCTCAGGAGTTCGAGACCAGCCTGAACAAGAGTGAGACCCCCATCTCTACTTAAAATAAAAAACTATCCGGGTGTTGTAGCGGGTGCCTATAGTCTCAGCTACTCAGGAGGCTGAGGCAAGAGGATCACTCAGGCCCAAGGGTTTGAGGTTGCTGTGAGCTATAATGTCACAGCACTCTACCCAGAGTGACAGAGTGAAACTCTGCCTCAAAAAATAAAATAAAATAAAGCACAAGTCAGCTTACATCTCTCTTTCCTCAAATGCCCTCCATTGGCTTCCTAGCTCATTAAAAGTAAAAGCTAAGGTCTTACGATAACTAATGAGACCCTAGATTTGCTGGGTCCCCCGACATCCCTTCATTTATCCTGCTTCAGTCTTTCTGGCCTACTTGCTATTCCTTCAACATGGTGGACACACTTCTGCCTCGGGGTCTTGTTCTTTTTCTCACCTCCACCTGGAATGTTCTTTCTTCAAGATGTGCACTCCCTGCCTCCAAGCCCTTCTCATTGAGGGTTCCCAGAGCACCCTACTTAAAACTACAGCCGTTCCGTACCCCCTCCCTTCTCTGTCCCCCTTTCTTGCTTTATTTTTCATCCTGATGCTTACTGTAACCATCATACTATACACTTTTGCTTGTTTTTTGAGTGTCTGCCTCCACCTGCTGGAATGAAAACTACACTAGGGTATGGATTTTTATCTATTTTGTTCACTGCCATGTCCTCAATACACAGAACAGTGTCTCACACACAGTGTGTGACAGAGTCTCAGTATGTCACCCAGCTAGAGGGCTGTGGAATCACAGCTCACAACAACCTCAAACTCTTAGGCTTGAGTAATCCTCTTGTTTCAGCCTCCCAAGTAGCTGGGTCTGCAAGCACCTACCACAACACCCAGCTAGTGTTTCTATATTTAGTAGAGACAGGGTTCCGCTCTTGCTCAGCCTGGTCTGGAACTCCTGAGCTCAAGCAATCCACCCGCCTCGGCCTCCCAGAGTGCTAGAATCACAGGTGTGAGCACCACACCAAACTCCATAAGGATTTTCTAATTAATGAGTAAATAAATGAGAACAAATAGGTTTAGGCAGATGCTCAAAGTCTCAGATGCCAAGGTAAGCAGCAGAACCAGCACTCAAGCACATGTGTCCAGGCCGACCTGCTCTCCAGGACTGCACCTCCCTCCTCACCTAATGACATGCCTGGGAAAAGCTGGGTAAACTGGTTGGCAACCTGTAGAAGATTGAAACTAGACCCACACCTTTCACCATTAACTAAGATAGACTCTCACTGGATAAAAGATTTAAACCTCAGACATGAAACTATAAAAATACTTGAAGAAAGTGCAGGGA
>CAUYPK010012414.1:0-34168 GCA_963574355.1 Loris lydekkerianus | reverse complement strand
TTTTTTTTTCCTAGCTTATATTTTTTTTATTAAGTCTTTTGCACATAGATCATAAATACATTTATGCCAATTTCAGTGTGTTGATTATTTGTACAAATTGGAGTATTTACATCATACTAATCAATATAGCTTTCACCTCATTTACCCAGTTATAGCATGAGGACATTTGTGCTCTACACATGATAGGTCCAACTTGTACTTGCAATGTGCTCCGTAGTTGTGGTCCCCCTATATCCCCTACTATCCCTCCCACCCCCTCCCAAAAAAAAAAAAGAAAAATGAAACACAATTTTAGTCTAAGATGAAGGAGGGAAGGGGAGGGACACTAACCATTTTCATGCATAAGAGCTATACATCCAGAATGTCTTCTGGATCAACATTCCTAAGTGCTTTTCTAGAGAAATATGTGAACTTCACCAAAGGTAAGCTAAAGTGACAATAGGCATAGTGGGAAATTCCTTACCAAAGGCAAGCAGACAGATGCCTTTATAGTTAAAACAGCTGCAGGGACCAAGAGAATTTCTTTGCCTATATTTTTGACCAAAAACAACAAGTTTAAAACTAAAGAACCTCGTGCCTCGTGTTGTCTGCCATTATTGTAGGGTCTAGCCACTGGAAAATAAATTGATCACTTTCCCACCAGCCATGTGATGGGCAGACTCCCTTTGGCCTGGACAGTATTTCCATGAGAGGAAGTCCCCACAGGCTTCACTCCTGGAATCATAGTCAATCTCTCTGAAAGAAAAAAAAAAATATTATTTAGTGGGGCATCTATATATTATCTGAAAAGTCCCCTTTGTAAAAAACATTTTAGAAAAATTTTCTCAGAATTATTCTTTTCTGGTTTTTGTTTATTTGTTTTAAATTCTGTCTTGCTTCTCCCATGGGAATTTCTCAATCACATTAAACTCTCTTCTCAGACTCCTGCTCCTTACCTGCTCTACCAACTCTGTCCACCTCTTTCTTGTTGTCATAATCTTTGAAATGGCCCCAAATTCTATTTTGGAAAACAAAAGACAACTGACCAGTCTGTCATTTTAGTCTTGAAAACAAACAAAAGACCTCGTAAGAAGTTTCTAGTGAAAGAGGTATGGGTTTTACTGAACAAACTGTAAAATAATTAAATAGGGCATTACAAACACAATGGCACTAGGCAAAGCTAACTGGATCTATTGAATTGCCTTGGTTAAAGGTAATAAGAATTGATGCAGTCACCAAACTTCCATTTTTTAAATATAGATTTACCTCTTGTTAAATGGCTAATAGTTACTGATTTATGCCCAGATGCAAACAAAATTTGGTATATCACACTCTTATAAACTCTGGCAGGACTTATTATTACAAGAGTTTAATGTATTACATCAAAGGATATTTTCATCAGGTGAAAGAAGCCCTTTGTTACACAGGAAGTAATAACAATGAGGGTTGACAACCTACAATCTGGAAATAGGGACTTTGGAAAAGAGAAGGACTGATACTAATTTCCACTGAAACGAATTATAGTTCTCCATTGTCACAAAATTTCAGGGCCTCAAATCTCAAGTTCATATCTTTCAATGTCCGAGGGCCCTTCGTGACTACTGGAGGTGTATATGCATTGGACAACTCAAGGTAAAATTGACAGAGAGGTTTTTCCTCTGATGCAGATGGTGTCTGAGTTGTTAATAAAGAATTCTCTCTTCTATCACCATAGAACTTTTGCCCCCTTTCCTTTCTTCTCCTGTGTTTCCTTTCTATGAATAAATGGCAAGATAGAGCACCAGTAAGATCTTATAATTGATAGCTTCTGCAGGAAACTTAACTAAGTGTTTGTTATCTCATATTAAACCAAAATCCTTACGTGATCTTAGAGATTCAATGGTTCATCCTATAACAAATTTAACTGATACATTCAAATTGCATATCTGGCCCTTTCTCTGGGTCAGGTTTTTGGATTCATCTATTGAGATTCCTTATTTAATTCTAAGATTAGGCAAAACCTATATAGTAAGGGTTTTGAGGTTAAATGATGTCCAGAATTGAAAAAGAGAATTAAAAAAATAATAATTTGACAGTTTGTAGGCAACTTTATTAAGATAATCTTTTAGTCAATGGTATCATTCAATCATGCAATAATTAAATAATGGATCTTTAGACAAATATTACCAGTGCTTTCTTACTGTGACCCCAATGCATAAAGCATCCCAGAAGCATCTGTCTGTTGCGTTCAGCTAGTTTATATTTTTTTCTGTGTGGGATTTAACTACCAACTATTTTTGTGGGAAACTGCATGT
The DNA here is from genome assembly GCA_963574355.1 of Loris lydekkerianus. Classification (NCBI taxonomy): domain Eukaryota; kingdom Metazoa; phylum Chordata; class Mammalia; order Primates; family Lorisidae; genus Loris; species Loris lydekkerianus. Next base: position 31,895 of record CAUYPK010012414.1, on the reverse strand, counting down.
CTCAATAAGTGGAAAATAAGAAGCTAATCTGGATTAGAGATATGAATGTACCATTATCGCTCCGTAAATAATTGGCAGCTAATCCTTTGTCCACACCTCTGAATTTTCACTGATAAATAAAGAGGGCTTTCAGAACATGCAAGTCCCTCTAAATGGGCATCTTTCAGTGGAATGCTTCTTCTCTGTTTAGGCATAAGTGTAAATGAGGTTATGATTACTACTCTTTCTCAAACATTATATATTATACCTGACTGTACTTCAAAGGCTATAATTGCCCAGAAAATGTCTTTAAATTTTCTTGCTAATTTTTTTGATAACATAATTGCTCTTAACTCTATGTTGGATGAGTAGGGAGAAGCATGCCTGACAACTAACACTTCCTGTTGCACTTGGATAAATGTCTTGACTGGTACATTCTCATTTGTATAAAATCAACATACAAGGTACTTGATTAAAAGAAGTAGATTCCTTTCCTGGCTCACTTTTTATAGATTTTATTTTTTATCAGTCTGATTCATGGGAGCCCCTGTTAAGAAGAACACTTCAGTCTCTTAGCATTCTCCTCTTGACAGCCATCATACTAGTCTCTCTTATGAGTCACACTCTCTCTACAATGATCATATGCCTACATACATTATATGTCAAATGCATTTGCTGTGGTTAGAATAATGAAAATACAACAAAAGTATAAAGAAATCTTCAACTGCCTTGACACTGTGAATTATGAATTCCATACGGAGATCCAACAAGTCAGTTAGGATGGTGAAATAGAGTGGTGTCAATGTCCAAAGTTCTGATCAATCTCTCAGAATTGAGAGGCTGAACAAAAGGAAAGACTTGTTAACATAAATTAAACTTGTCTTAAACTTGCCTCTGTACATAGTGAAGGACAACCTAATTTAGTATGTCAGCAAAATGCAACCTCACTTAATGTATATTCTTATCACATGTGTGAGTTTCAGCCAGTCACAGCAGTGAGTCTTCAGTCAATCACAGGCTGCCAACTGATGAGCCCAGGTAAGACAAAATGTTCAGATGAAACATATCAAGTTTCAAACAATCTGTACCAAAATGTTTATTGCAGCCCAATTCATAATTGCTAAGTCATGGAAGAAGCCCAAGTGCCCATCGACCCATGAATGCATTAATAAATTGTGGTATATATATACCATGGAATATTATGCAGCCTTAAAAAAGATGGAGATTTTACCTCTTTCATGTTTACATGGATGGAGCTGGAAGATATTCTTCTTAGCAAACTATCTTAAGAATGGAAGAAAAAGTATCCAATGTACTCAGCCCTACTTTGAAACCAAGTTATAGCTTTCATATGACCCAACTATAGCACAAGCTTGTACTTTCGATCTGCATCCTGCCAGCTTCCTTTGAGTGGATCCGACATGTGGTGGTGAAGAGACAGTTCTGTTTCTGTCATACACAGTATGTATAAAGCACTCACAGGTATTATCTCCATTCGTTCCTACAACAATACTCAGATATAAATAGGGCAGGAATACAGAATTTATGTTTTATACTTCCTAAATCTGAAAAAGAGACAAATGTACAAATCTGTGGTAGAAGACAATCACTTTGACTTCAATTAACTCTGTTCCCCTTGGTATACGAAGGTATCTAGGGTGTCTATGTTACTTAAAATATTTAAACAACACATTAAAATGAATCTTAGCTTACTCTATAAATCAGTAATTCTATCTCTACCACAATACTAACTATACTATATTAAAATAATTTGCTTCCATTTTTGTCTTTCCTGGGAGCCTAACCTCCTTGAGGCCGTGGCCTGTGTCTAATTTATCTTAGTATATGCCCAATGTCTTGCACAGTGCCCTGCAAGCAGTGGGTGTTCTACAAATGTTAAAATAGACTAAACTGAGCTGCACTTGAATCACGATCGGCAGGAAAAATAATTGAGCTATTTCTTGGCAGTGGATTAGAGTTGTTTGGCAATTTCTTGCTTCTTAGATTATAGATTATGATTCTAGAACAGCATCTTACTCAATATAAAACTATTGAACCCAAGTAGCTAGCATAGTGGATTTTGAATGTTCCCAACACAAAGAAATGATAAATGTTTGAGGTAATGAATATGCTAATGATCCTGATTTGATCATTACATATTGCATACATTTATCAAAATATCACACTGTACCCCATAAATATGTACAATTATTATGTGCCAATTAAAGATCATATTAAAAGCAAAAAAAAATTAAAATTAATGAGCCTATAGGAGGACTAAAATCAAACCTTTGCTTTTTTAATGTTATGTTTTAGGGGACTGAGTTGCCACTCCAGCCTTTGCTATAACAGACCCACTGAAGCAAGATAATATATTATTATTCAACATAAAAAAATTCAACTCTCATTTCCCCTCTTGTTCTCTCCTGGAGACAGAGTAAGAAAGCACTCTGTAAGGATTTTCTTTTCTTAAGAATTTTACTGACTTTATTGAGACAATTGCCACTGCTAAGAATAGAGATGTATATGCTCTGTTGATGACAATTGCAAAAGATAGGAAGAATCCTTGCGTGCTAACACTCTATACAGAATTTAGTTTTAGCTCTAATGCTGACTAACTTTGGTACCTTGGTCAATTATATTCATCTCTCTGAGCCCCCAATGAAGTGGTTTAACAACTTTGTCTTTCTACATAGAGGGATAATTGGCTTGTAAGATGGGACAATTCTTCATGGATGAGAATGTTCTATATCAGCAGTGCTCAGCCTGTAGGTTGCAACCCCTTCGGGGGTTAAACGACCCTTTCACAGGGGTTGCCTAAAACCATCACATACACCATGCACAAATACAGTTGTATGAAAATAATTGTATGTTTGGGGGTCCCCACAACATGAGGAACTGTATTAAAGGGTCGTGGCATTAGGAAGGTTGAGAACCACTGTTCTACATGCTGTAGATATTTGGCACTCCTGGCTCCCAGGTACTAGTGTCAGTAGCATTCTTAGTCATTATGAAACAACCAAAATGCTACCCATACTTCCAAATACACTCTTCCTTTGGGGGAGAGGTAGTGTCCCAAGTTGAGAACCATCATTTATGATTATTACAGACTAAGGATCCTTTTCTCCACATCCATCCAACATCTCTGGTCTTGGGATTTTGTGATATGGGCTAATCTTACTGGAGTTAGATGATATCTCAAAGTAGTTTTGATTTGCATTTGTCTGATGAATAAGGATGATGAGCATTTTTTCATATGTCTGTAGGCCATGCACCTGTCTTCTTCAGAGAAGTTTCTCTTCAAGTCCCTTGCCCAGCCTGCGATGAGATCACTGGTTCTTTTCTTGCTTGTACATTTGAGTTCTCTGTGAATTCTGGTCATTAAACCTGTCGGAGACATAACCTGCAAATATTTTCTCCCATTCTGAGGGCTGTCTGCTTGCTTTACTTACTGTGTTCTTGGCTGTGCAGAAGCTTTATAGTTTGATCAGGTCCCAGTAGTGTATTTTTGAAGCTGCTTCAATTGCCCGGGGGGGTGGGGGGTCCTCCTCATACAATACTTGCTCAGACTGATTTCTTCAAGAGTTTTCCCTGCATTCTCTTCTAATATTTTTATAGTTTCATATCTTAAGTTTAAATCTTTAATCCAGTGAGAGTCTATATTAGTAATGGTGAAAAGGTGTGGGTCCAGTTTCAGTCTTCTACAGGTTGCCAGCCAGTTTACCCAGTACTGCTGGTGGGAATGCAAATTAATACATTCCTTTTGGAAAGAATGTATTAATTCTTCCAGTGGATTTAAAAATACATCTGCCATTCAATCTATAATTCCTCTACTAGATATATACCCAGAAGACCAAAAATCACATTATAACAAAGATATTTGCACCAGAATATTTATTGCAGCCCAATTCATAATTGCTAAGTCATGGAAAAAGCCCAAGTGGTATATGTACACCATGGAATATTATGCAGCCTTAAAGAAAGATGGAGACTTTACCTTTTTCATGTTTACGTGGATGGAGCTGGAATATATTCTTCTTAGTAAAGTATCTCAAGAATGGAGGAAAAAGTATCCAGTGTACTCAGCCCTATTATAAAACTAATTTATGGCTTTCATATGAAAGCTATAACCCAGTTATAACCTAAGAATATAGGGAAGGGGGAGCGGGAGGGGATGGAGGGGGGAGGATGGGTGGAGGGAGGGTGATTGGTGGGATTACACCTATCTTACAAGGGTACATGTGTAACTTAATAAGTGTAGAATATAAATGTCTTAACATAATAATTAAGAAAATGCCAGGAAGGCTATGTTAACCAGTGTGATGAAAATGGTCTATAAAACCAGTGTAAGGTGCCCCCTGATTGCATTAATGTACACAGCTATGATTTAATAAAAAAAAAAAAAAAGAACTAAGTTTCCTGAGGTCTAACAGTTTATGATTCCATAAAATACAGTTCAAACTATGTTTATTAGAAATAAGTAATTTTAATTTTAAAAAGATTAATTAATTACAGCAAAACAATAATGATTATCTACCAAGTACTTATGTGCTGTGCCATACACTTTGTAAGGATTATCTCACTCAGTCTGCTGATGAGCCTGCACAGCTGATCTTATTAATATTTCAATTTATGGCTAAAGACAGTGACCCTTAGAAAGATAAACTGCTCCATGTGACACAACTAGTGAGTACTGGGTGAGAATGAAGAAGTGATAAAGGTAGGAACTAGCTAAGTGCCAAAGGTTGTGCTATATAAATTTAATCCTTGATCTCATTGAACCTCTCACAACAACCTTGAGATGTGCATGTCTTATTACTGTTTTTTATAGACGAGTAAGGCAGGGATCAATGTGGTTAAACATTTGGCTATTTGACTCTCTTCCGTTTTTTCATTTTTTTCTGCTGTTGTTTTCTGTCATGTTATTGCCTCCCAGTAATCAACTACTCTTTGAGGTTATTTTTAAAGGAGTGAAGAGCCCTGAAAAGTGGAAGTATAGGTTTAGCTGCCTTATCTCCTCTTCATTGGACAGAAAATAATGAAAATGACTAATTAGTGGGCCACTCCTGGGTCCACAGGTTCATTAATTTGTTTGGCGACACCATTCCACTCACGTCTCTCCCCCCTCCTTCTCCAGGCTTTCTTCCTGCATTCTTTCACCACTCCCCGCACCTGAGCAAGTAGTTTCTCTCCTTTCCCCACTCATCAAGTGTTTAGGGAATTAAAAGGGGGTGAGCAAGTTAGTCATGTTCTTTCTAAAGTTTCAAAGTGACTGCTGCAGACAGAGAGTGATATCCTCGGTGTTATGGAGGATGGAAATCATTCTTGATGCTTTCTTTGTACGTGTGTGCTCTTGACGCTGATAATAAAAAGCTGTGATGCCATCCAGCTTATGGATTACCGTGGAAATGACTCAAGATAACAGATCAGAGAGTGGGTGACTCAGAACTAAATCACCACCAGACACCAACTGGCTCCTGCTGCGTGCTCTCTCCCGGGATGAGAAGGATGGATGTGATAGGCCTATTTTAAATGTTAAGTGGTTGGAGCACATTCTATTTCCAGGCTTGGAGAATGTCCAGCTGAAATTCATTCCTACTGGGAGTATGTCAGAAACCTGCTACTACAGGAGCGCTTTTGCCTTATGGAAGCAGGATCTGCATTTGTAGAGCATCCTCCAGGCACAAAGGTTGGAGCTCACCCCAGTAGGTTACTTTAGAGTCTTTGCCACACCCTTCAGCGAAGGGAAAGGCAGCTTCAGTTTAGAATAGGAGACTCTGAGTCAGAGTGATGCACCAGATGGCCAGGTTGTTGAGAGCAACTGTGGGAACTAATAAAGAGCTGGAAGCTGGAACTAGAAAGTTCCTTCAAGGGCATTATTCAGATGAAGATGCTGTATCCAAGAGAAATTAGGCCACTTGCCAAAGGTTATACAATGTATTAGCAGCAACAGCAGAGGAGAACAAGGGCCAGGTTACAGAGTCCTGGTCCCCCATACCAGTGCTCTTCATACTTTACTGAGCATAGTGCCAAAAAATTATTCTGACACTGATTGAAATGGTAAGGAAGACTTTATTCAGGACTGCTGCCAGAGGGGGCTGGCAACAGGGGAAAGGTATTGGGTATTGGATCCTGAATACAAGGATCCATGGGGATTTAGAGCTGAAGAGCAGAGGGAGGGGATCAGGGGCTGAAAGATTAAGAGAAGATGTCCAGGTTGAGGGGATTCTTGCTAAAGATAGGCCAAAAACTTACACATCAATGGAGGGGACAGGAAACTTAATCAAGGGTGGGGGAAATCAAGGCTGGGACATCCTCGCTAAAGTGACTTACAGAATTCTTACTGCAATGTGGGTAGGAAGACTGAAAACAGGACAGGTAAGGTCTGGGAGAGGGATCAAAGGAGTCTGACTACAGTTTGGTTAAGGAAAGAATCTTTATCAATAAGAATTAGCTGGGGATGGTGTTTGAGGAGGATTCTGATTCAGCAGATCTGGGGCTGGGCCTGAGAGTGCCTCTTTCACGAGCTCCCAGGTGCTGCTGCTGCTGCTGCTGCTGGTCTTCCGCCCACACTTAGAAACAGCAGAGCTTTGGAACACATCGCCACCCCACAGCCTGAGGTACTTAGTCCTTCAGGAGCAGGCACGTGATTTCTCCTGCATTACCAGGCTGGCTTGCTCCTTTCTCCTTCCTTTCCTTTCTTCTTTCTTCCCTTGCTCTCAATGAATTCAGCAGAAGGCTGGAGCCACAGAAGGTCAATACCTACATCCTGACTTGACTAGAAGGTGGTTGCTGATAGAGAATGTCTGGGATTAAAATGAACACTGCTGTCAGATGAAGGAGTGTGTTCAGTGTGATTTCCAGGTAATCAATGCAGTTGGTGCCTTGTCCAAGTCTATCTGTAAGAGGATGTTTAAGTGGCTGGTGGCACGTATCCACAGGGCCCTGGATGCCAGGCTGTCAAAGCAGTTCTTTATCGGCATTCTTGACCGCTGGTTTTGAAATCTTTATGTGAGTCTATCTGGTAAGAGTGAAGTCAATGCATGTTTACAAGAGATTAGGCAGTGTGGTGACCTGCACATGGGAAGATACGGTCACAGCAGGGCGAGAGTCTGTGCAAACCTTAAGGGCTATTTTGGTTGGAAAAGAACTATAATTAATAATAGCATTCTGATTTATAATAATAACTTTAGTTTCATAATTCATTTTTACAAAAGGGGAATAGAGGGAAAGGAAACTTTTAGGATTTTGAGTTGTAGTACCATTAAGTGTTACTTTATTGCAATAATCATTGGTTTGTAGATGTAGCTGAAGGAAGCAAGAATTTAATTGAGCAATTATTACTTGTTGCTTCTATTACCATCATATAATAGTATTATGGTTTTCTCTTTACATTCTTGCAAATGAGACTCAATTTTATTTTTCTCTTCTGTTTATTTATATCTTTGAAGCAGCGTATCCTGGAGCAACTTTGCATTGATTTTATTAATGAAAAATTACAATAATTCTTCAGTTGGCACATGTTTGTTTTGGAGCAAGAGGAATAAAGGAAAGAAGGCATTGACTGGGTGTCCATCGACTTGGGTCTGAATTTGCAAGCCGGCATCAATCTCATTGAGAAGGTGATAAATGTTTTCCTCCTCGTTCATTTTCATTTAAGGAGTCTTGTTCCTACTTGCCATGTTGATCCATGTCAGGAATCAGGCTCTGGCAGGGGCTGGAAAATGGGAGAGGAAAGCCATGCACATTTTGGCTTAATAGTCGTTGTGTGCAGCACCCGTGGCATCCTAACTTAACACCCCCGACAGCTGCCCTGCTCCATCATCTCTAACGCAGACTTCTGCTACACATTTGCTGCTTCTGCCCGGCTGTTACTGCGTGAGGAAACTTGTCAAGATTAAAAATGGTCACACTCTTGCCTGGAAAAACACAGAGCTGAAAATATGAGCACTGTAGGGGCTGGCTGATTAACATGAGGTGAATGAGTGTACCCAGAACAGCTTAATGAAATTTGGCAAATTAGCATGCAAACAAACAACTGCCATCAATCCTCAAGGCCACTACCTTGCAGGGTATAGTTTGTTCATTTAATTGGACAAGTACCAGTTAGTTTAAGTAATTTATGACAGTACTTCATGGCTTATTAGTAAATTAGCTGCAGTGTACGGTTTCTGAATTTAGTGATGTCTCCGTACTCTGAAATCTTTCCACGTGTTCTGGGAAAGATTAACAGAGTTTGCTGGGAGAATTCTCTATGGCCTTTTCTGAGGCTTTGTCCACGACAGCAAGCATGGCAGTGTGTTAGCAGTTACGTGCCCTTTGTGTCTTGCTGTAATCATGGATTGCAGTGAATCTTGAGGATGGGTATGGGCAGGCTGAAGCCTTTAACCTTCTCAAAGCTCTCTAGCTGTATTGTTGTGTTTGACTCTCAACAGCCTTGTTAGGAAGGAGCTAGAGTGACTGACCTCTCACTGTCGTTTGCAGGCCTCAGATTTTATCAATCAGTGTCCTATCAATTGTATTTATTAGGCTTTAGATGAAACTAAATCTTCCTTGAAAATAGCCATTATTCCTAACAGGAGTGGACATGACGTTGATTTTATTTGTTTTGTAACCAGTAAAATTCCTATGGGGAAGACAGACTGATTAAAAAAAAACATGAATCAACTTTGAGCTGATTAAAAATCATAATGATGAACCCACTATGATATGGTAAATGTTTTCTGACATTATAAAAGCTGTGGTTTTCTGATTAGAAATGGAATAAGAACTGGAGGTCCTCAGAAGGCCAGATTCAGCTTCTGGCAATTGTCGCCTGTAATTTCTGCTCACTTTGATGATACCAAGATACTGTTTTCAGCCAGGAAGGTAGGACCCCGACATTATTCAGAGCCTGATGTCGGTGAATGCTACTGATTTTTTAGTTGACCCAAAGCCTGTTGTCTCATTTATGCCAATCTCGGTTATTCCAAATAACAAATTAGGAACACAGATGTAATTTCCTGTTGTATTTTCTACTGATATGATAAAAGGAGAAAAAAAAATGGCTGACCACGTGATAAAAAGAAAAAATAAGTCTCTGGTTTTCTATGAGGGATTTCAAAAGAATTCGTGTCAGGTAAATAAAGAATATGAAAATCATCCTTGAAAAGATTCTATATTTTGAAAAGACTCATTATATTGATTCAGGATATCTGAAGAAAATTTGCACCAAATATTAATGATTGAACTCACTCCTTGAAATGTAATGAGCCATGGGAAGTTTTCAAAAAAATTGAAATGTATCAATCTATACAAAATGTCTTACAATCTGCCTCTGTGTGTGTATGAGGAAAAAGGAATCACATTAACAGTTTTATAATTTTAAGTTTATAAAAAAGTTTATATGAAACTGAAATATGTATTTTAACACTAACTTGTTAATTTGGTCTTTGAGCTCACAGTGACCTCTTTCCATTATATATGCTGTGAACAAATCCATTATAGGATTAGTTCACACTTATTTCATTACTCAGAATATTCTAGTTTGTTCAGAACTTGAGCATCAATAATTTACACCAACTATTAATATGTTTATATACAGGGTGGGCGTAAAGTTCATGTGCAATTTAAAATAGTTGCTCTTTTATTAATAGTTACTATTTTAAATTGCAACTACACTTAAATTGCACACGGACTTGGTGGCCACCCTGTATTGATAGTTATACATAAAGCATTGGTGAAGAGATCACCCCTATGATCTCTTAACAAACGTACCCTAAATTATACATTTAAAAACTTCTTCTTTCAGTGTAGTCACATCAGAAGGCTACTTATTCTTCTAATAATTTTTTTAGGTCTTTTGGAAAGTTTCTTACAGGATTGATTCTAGGATAAGCTTTTAGACAAGGTTCAAGAGAATATTGGCTTCCAAACTTATCATCTTACTAGTTTTTGAGTCCAAACCTAGCTTGATCACATTATTTACCTTATTTGCCTGACTTGGCATGAGCAGCTTTTGATTGTTTCTATACAACGATATATAAATTTTCTATTTTTCAGTAGTCAATGGTATCAGATATGCCAAAGAAAGTCCTAAAATCTTTTAAATCCTGGCAGAATTTTGGCAGTATGTAAATGTTTTTACATCCCAAGGAAAGCTCTTTGGATTTGCTAATTCTTATATTTTAATGTGAAATGAATCATATTAATATCTACTTAGATCTTATATGCACATGCACATTTTGTTTAAACACAGAACTTCATACTTTTTTTTTTTCTTGGCAACTCTTGCTTTTTGTCTATTAACCACAGCAAAGCAGCCAAGTTCCCAGCCCTCAAACTGTATGTCTTAGAGATCACCTGCCAATTAATTACTTAGCAGAAATTTGCTGAGAGCTTACACTTTAGTCACTTTGAAACCTACTATACTAAGGGTTATAGAAAATACAAACCCCAGGAGGCATTGTCCTGGTACATAAGGAACTTCTAGTATAATTGCAAAAATGTCTTGTCTTGAAATCAAACCTTTTATTGTTCTATTGTTTTGTTGTTAAACAAGTAGAACTGTTTAGCAGCCACTTATTTTGGTCATGTCCTCTCCCCCTCTACACAGTGTTATGTGTTGGACTGAACGTTTGATACCCAACACGGGACGGATGAGACCAGCATCTTATTAATCACATAGGCTCCAGCCTAGGCGTGAAGACATCCCACAGGATGCAGGGCCACAAGGGTGTTGCACTGTGAATAGAGTGAACAAGTGGGAGCTGTGGGAGGAAGGCTTTGTAGTAGTAATAACCCGAGGATGTGGTAGGTTTGTTTGAATCATTTCATGGGTTGGCAGGGAACTGAAACCCATTACTCGGGGATAAGCTGACACTGGGCCTGGTCCCTGTCATAAGAGGGATATTTGGCAAAGGGGCCTAATCCATGGAAGCACAAAGAGAGGGGAACTTGTAATTAGATCATTTGAGCCCCTCCTGATTTTTCCCAGATGTCACAACACACATAATGTTGGGCATTAATTTTAAGGCTTAATACCACATTACTGTGTGTAAGACTTTTCATTAAATGCTGTAGAAAATGTAATCATTTGTTATAAATAGCTCTTGCCTTTAGACAATATGCAGTCAAGTAAAGGATTTATAAGCCTAATAAACTTAAAAATGCATTTAAAAATTATCGTGTGCAGTATAAATTCTATAAAAGGCACACGGGGCCCAAAGAGATCAGAAGAACAGAAGTTATCTCTGCTTGGAAGAATCTGAAAAGCCTGGTGTCAGGAAGGGGGAGGGGTGTAAAAATTTCTTAGTAATGGATATAATTTCAGTAGATGAAGAGAGAAGGTGGGAGGACAGGTGAGAGCAAAAGCAGAGGAACAGGAAAGCAAAAGATACGTCCGACATGTTGGTCTGGCTGGAGGTAGAATACACAGAAGGAGGTGTCTAGACAGGAAAAAACGGTGAAACCACGAACGTATTTTAATTAATTTGCACCATATTTTAAGGTGATGGGGAACCACACAGGCTTCTGAGTAATCAAAGCTGCTCGTGTTTAATTGGTGGGTGTGTATGCTTTGGGGGGATGGGAGGAGAGATGTTCAGGTGAGAAATAAAGAGGTCCTAAACTGGGGCAGCAGGAATGGAAGGGGTAAGAAAGTGACAGGAAGGAGAGGAAAGCAGAACTGAAGATGTTTGAAGAGGCAGAGGTCAAAGTCGTAAGGTTCTCAGTAGGGGCAACCGACTCCAACAGTTTACCATGAAGCATAGGACAACTGATGCTATGAAGAAAGAACTCAATTACTTTTTTCCTAATCCATTTGGTTGAGGGCCTCATGTCTATTAGAAGCTTTACAGCTCCTAAGCACTGAAGAAATGGAGACGACTCCCCCAAAACTGTGTTTTCCTCCACCAGCGGTTTAGTTGCCTTTTGAGCTATGAAATTGACTTGCTTCACAGAAACCTTCCATTCCTCCCTAAGTGGAAGGTGGTGTCTTTGGCGATCCAGGAAAAAACGCAGTCCTCATGAGTCAGTGATGGCTCCTCCGGAGGCTTTGCCACAGCCCTCTCATTAACATGCCTTCAAGGACTTGCTTAAATTTCTAAATGCTTCACTCCTGCTTTCACCAAGGATTGGCTGTAGGCCTGGTAGGAAATACATGGTACAGTAGGGAGTCCATGCCCTCAAGGGCTTACACCGGTGAATTGACTATTTACTGTATCCGATCCTCCCACCCCTTTCCACTCTCCTTCTCCTGTTCCTTCTCCTCATTTCTCTCTGCTGGGAACTCACAAAGTCAGTGTTAGGAGCCAGACAGACGTTGGTTTCACTTAGAATATTTCACGTCCTCACTCTATATTATTCCCCTACCTAGATGCTTGGGATGAAGGAAGGTACTCAGAATACTTCAGTGTAAGAGTTACTGGGTCAGTGCACTGGCTCACACCTGTAATCTCAGCACTTCAAGAGGCTGAGGCAGGAGGATTGCTTGAGCCCAGGAATGTGAGCTTATAGTGAGCTGTGAGTGGGCTATTGCGCTCCAGCCTTGGTGACAAGATGAGACCTTGTCACTTAAAAAAAACAAAACAAAAACTCTCTATGGAAATATTCAAGCATAAGCTAACAAGCCTTTTAAAAGGAAATCATAAGGGGAATTTAGTGGGTTGGATTAGACCTCTAACATCTTTTCTAAATCTCAGCCTTTGTGGTTGTAGGTACAAAGAGTTGTTAAAGAATCGTGAAATCTATGTTGGTGGAGCAAATAGTCATTTTCGATCTTGCTTGTTCTATGTTGGAGTTCTCACAGCATTTTATCTGTACCTCTGCTTTGCTGTCTATTATGTACATTCTTGGCTAGATACTCTGGAACCAGAGCCCATGCCTGATTCCTGCTGGTACAACTCAAAGTGTCTGGTACTGAGATTTGATCATAAAAAATGATAAAAAGCACTTCAAAATATTTGTGAAGTAGATAGGTGAACCTATAAATATAAAAATACACATGCAAACATGAGAATTCTGGCTTCTCCTGCCTGTTTTCCCCTATGTGTGTATTTTTCTATCATATACATGTTTATGTTAGTTTTATCACACCATCTATTATCTAGTTGCTCAGACCAAGTACCTTGTTTTCTTTCTTACCACATCACATTCATCAGCAAGTTGACACCCAGATCTACTTTCAACACATATCACATTTCTAATGACTTCTCACAAGCTGCTACACCATCCTTAGCCTAGACCAGGGGTTAGCAAACTATAGCTCTATGAACCTAAATCAGCCTGCCCTGTTTTTGTAAATAAAGTTTTATTGTAACATCGCTATTAATAACTAATGTGTATATATCACTAATTGCTACTTTCAGTGATACAATGGCTGAAGTGATAGCAAAGTTGTGATAGAGCCTAAAGGGTCCTTTAGAGAAAAAGTTTGCTTGATGGGTTTATAAGGTTTTCTGTCATATACAGGGTGGCCATAAAGTTCATGTGCAAAGTTGCTTTTTTTTTTTTTTTTTTTTTTTTTTTTTTTTTTTTTTTAAATGGCCACACTGTATTTGTTTTTATAATCTTTTAAAAAATACTAAATTACATTTGCACCAGAATGTTTATTGCAGCCCAATTCATAATTTTGAAGTCATGGAAGCAGCCCAAATGCCCATCAAACCATGAATGGATTAATGAATTGTGGTATATGTATACCAGGGAATACTATGCAGCCATAAAAAGAGGAACACTTTACACTTTTATGTTTACCTTGATGAAGCTGGAACATATTCTTCTTCTTCTTCTTCTTCTTCTTTTTTTTTTTTTTTATTAAAGACAGAGTCTCACTTTGTCACCCTCAGTAGAGTGCTGTGGCATCACAGCTCACAGCAACCTCCAATTCCTGGGCTTAGTTGACTGTCTTGCCTCAGCCTCTCAAATAGCTGGGACTACAGGTGCCCGCCACAATGCCCAGCTATTTTTTAGTTGCAGTTTGGCCGGGGAAGGGTTTGAACTCACCACCCTCAGTATATGGGGCTGGCGCCCTACCCACTAAGCCACAGGCGCCACCCTGGAACATATTCTTCTTAGTAAAGTATCTCAAGTATGGAAAAAAAATTGTATTTAATACTACTATGAAAACAATATATCATCACCTACACAACCATATGAATGATAAAACACAACTATAGTACAGAAAGAAAGAGGGGAGAGGAGGCAGGGGAAGTGCAAGGGTGGGAGGAGGGGGGTATTTGGTGGGACCTCACCTATTGTGTATAATGCAGTGATACATTTCAAAACTAGAGTATAAATGTCTTACCACAACAAATAAGTGAAATGATGGTACGTTAATCAGTCTGATTTAAGCATTCCACATTGTATATCAAATCAGCACATTGTACCTCGTAATTTTACACAGTTATGATTTAATAAAAAAAAATAAATAAAAACCATTCTTGGTTCACTGGCCTTCCAATACAGATTGCAGGCAGGATCAGGCCCACTGGCTGTAGTTTGCCCTCCTTGTTCTAAATGAATGATCTCTTTCTAGCATACATGAAATCACATCACTTCTTATTAAAATTTTTCAAAGGCTTCTTGTTACGCGTAAATTCTCCATGTCTTACCACAGCCCATATGGCCCTGCCATCTCTGACATCACCATGAGCTCCATCCAGCTAGCTCTTCCCTGACCACACTGGCCTCTGGGAGGGCCTCAAGCTTGCCCAATGTGCCCCTCACTTAGCGCTTTTGCATGTGTTCTTCTGCCAGGAATACTTGTACATTGCTCTTTTTAGCTTGTTCTCATTCAGATCAGAGAGGTCTTACCTGAATACCCTGCCTGAAACAGCTTCCCTCCTTGATCATGTTCTGTCTCCTTACATGATTTCTTCAGAGAGCTAATCTGAAACTAAGTTATTCATTTCTTATTTATTTGCTTGCCTGTTGTCTGTCTGCTTCACTAGAATGTAAGTGCCTTGAGGACAGAGGACAGGCACTTTCTGTACGTGGCTCTGGGCTGCTTCACCTACTAGCTGCATTTAACACTGATAGCAGTTCTTAATGTGTCAGTATTAAATAGTAGGTATTTAATAAGTATTTTTTGAGTTGATGGTTGGCTAGTTATATGTAGTGAATATCCTTCCCTTTGTCAACTGATTAAATTCCCAGAAAGAACTTAATACTGACCCTGTACTGAAAGTGCTGTTTCCTGGTGGTTTTTAAAAATCTGCTGCCCATATGCCTCTCCAATAGCCAATGGGCATCCTTTCGATCTTCAGAAACATATGTTTCTGAAGGCTAGCGACATGACTTTCAAAGCCAAACGCTTTGACAACTATTTTGGAAAGTCAGTTTATTTCCAGAAGCCCAAGCCTGGTAAGAAGATACGTGATGCTTATTTGGAACTTGTCCATTATGCAGGAATGCTAAGTTACCTTAGCCCTAATTTTCCTGACTCTGTTTCCAATGCACTCAGCCAAAGTGCTTAGATAATATTTAATCAAAATTTAGATTAAATAAAGAGAAGAACAAAATACATCTCAGTATCAGGAAAAAAAAAATGCAATGTAGCCTTTTAGCACTCAGGAAATGAAATGCCCAAACCACAATGGCATTCCGTGTGCACAGGGGTCAAATCTCAAAATGAACTTTGTCACCCCAACTCAAAGCAAGTCAGCTTCAGAAAGGCACGGACACCATCAAAGTCAGGGGCTTTTTTCTTATTTGTCCTTCCTTTTAACTTAACATTGTATGAATGAGTGATTTCAATTGATCTTTTTATTGAAGACTTTTTGTATTCTCCCAAAAAGAAATAGTGAATGTGAAGTAATGATCTCCAAACTATGGCCAACAAAGGTTTCTAATGACCCTTACTACCTCTCCTCATTTCCCCATTGGTGTGCATGCCCCCTTTTTTCTGCTTTTCTGCCTCTGGCCAGTAATTCTAGGTGGAAAAAAAAAGAGAATTGATAAAGGATAAAATACTTCTTTAACCTAAAATGACCTTCAACTTTACTCACAGATATGCTTAAAATTTTCTTTTTTTTTTTTTAATATTGTGGCAAATTAATTGTGATTATTTATAGCAAAATGCCATTATCATTTCTAATTGATTTTTATTTTTAATTATTATGGTTATATAATAGTTGTATATATTAACAGGGCACACATGATGTTTTGATACAAGCATGCACTGTGTAATGTGTACCCAAATCAGGGTAATGGGGGTATCCTTCACCTCAAGCACTTATGCTTTCTTTGTTTTAAGGACATTCCAATTCCACTCTTTTAGTAATTTAAAAATGTGCATTCAATTATTGTTATCCATGGTCACCATCTTTTGAGTGCTCGCTGTTTTTCAGGGACAGTTAGATTATCTCAACCCTTCTTGCAGATGAAGGACTACTGATGTGAATTGTTTCTACTGGAAACACCATTCAGTCCCTCCTTCCTCTCCAAGTCTCTCTCCTATTTCTCCCTCCCCACCCCACTGTCCTCTTCCTGTCTCTCCTGACAGCGTGAAGGTGAACCTTGAGAACCGCTTTTGGGCTGCACAGTGGACTTTTAAAGTATTATCCAGTACTGTTATGTGAAACTAATTTAAAGTTAAAGGGCTCACATAATTTGTGGATTTTTTAAAATTAATGTATAATTTGCTATGTTAATTTATGCATTTTCCCCTTTGTTACCTGAAATGCATGTTTCCAAAGGCACCTCCTAACATCACTGGTTGGCTTGAAAAGAACAAAGACATCCTTAATGAAACAGTGGTGGCTGTGTTTCAGAAGTCTTCCAAGAGACGCCTGGCAAAGCTTTTTGAAAATTAAATCCGTACTGACAGTGGTGAGTCACACAATCTTCCTTGATTTTTCAGCCTCAGAACGGAACCCATGGCTGCCTCAGCTTTTACAAAAATCCTTGCTTTCTTGCTGTGATAATGTTCTACTCCCTGTGGCCTGAGCCATCCCCCACTTGTAGCTTTTTGTTCTCAGGCTGGTTCCACAGGGAAATAGTACTAGTGCCTTAAGAATGATTTATTTCAAGGAATCTGTTTCTGGCCTGTTTTATCTTCTACTCAATCAAGCTGCAAAGAGAGAACAAAAGAATCATGTTTTAATGAATGATTTGGGGGCAACAACAAGCCCCAAAATATATATTTATACATATATATATATACACTTACATATGTATTCCCTCTATCTATCTATCTATCTATACATACACACACTTATGTATTTTCCCCAAATCTTTCTATATGTGTGCATGTATATATATAAACACACTGATACATTTCTCCATATATACATATATGTGTGTGTGTGTGTGTGTGTGTGTGTTTCCCCCAAATATCTTTGGAATTCTCTTTGACAGTGCTCTGTGCACTTCAAGTTATTGGAAGTTTCATGAAGGCAGAGGGTATGTCTGACTTGTTCAACCATAGCCTCTAGCATGTAGCAAATACCAGTTTAGAAGGCATTCCATAAATACTTATTTAGCAACTGACAACTAATCTTGTTTAGTAGTTTGTAATTTAAAAAGCACATTTAGATTCATTATGTTACTCAATAATGAGTAATGAAGCTTTCAGGTATATATAGAGGGGAATCTCTATCTTACAGAAACAAGTGAAGAGGAGTTAGGTGGCATCCATAGTTTTACAAATCTACTAAATCTGCTAATAGGACTTCTGTTTCCTAATCTAGTGTGTATTCCACTCTCAGGGTCTCCCCCAAAACAAACAAAACAAAAAGATGGATAGGCTACATCCATTTAGGATACAAGGAAAACTTCCACACCATTGTACAATGAGTTTGAAGATTTTGAGCTAGGTTGCTCCTCTCAACCTCACAACTGAACTAATGCCA
Source organism: Loris lydekkerianus (assembly GCA_963574355.1). NCBI lineage: Eukaryota > Metazoa > Chordata > Mammalia > Primates > Lorisidae > Loris > Loris lydekkerianus. The sequence continues at coordinate 14,085 of CAUYPK010012414.1, read as the reverse complement.
ACTCCAGGAGGAAGTCATGTACAGTAAAAGTCACTGATTGGCAGCCCCTGAGCACAGAACATAGGCTTCAAACATACATATATATATATATATATATATATATATTTTTTTTTTTTTTTTTTGGTCCACATGGGTTAAATAATTCCAAGATTTTATATGTACATGTGGATTTCTCTTTTCTTTTGAAAACTGAAAATTCTAAGAAAATAAAAAATCTGGCCAGCCTGGGTTCGAATTCCTCCATGGCAACAATAAGGGCATAATACGCTTGCTGTTCTTCAAACGGGCTGTGGGTTCTCACCCTCCTATTATCTTACACCAGCCTCAGGCCATGAGACTAATTTTTGACTGATGATTGACATGGTCAGGGAATGGAGAAAGAATTTAGCACTTCCTGGCTTTGTCCAAAGGTGATAACTTAACTCAGAGGATGCCTGACATCCCCTGGGCCTGCCTCAAGAGCAAGTTGAGAATTGGAAGCTATTGTGTTTGGACCCGGCTAATCTTCAGGCAGTGCATTTGCCTGATTCTAATAGCTTCTAAAGTACCTCTGAGAAGTCTGTTAGATAGTGACCACGTGAGCTTATGGCTCCCAGTTGAGTAATTCTCTGATCATAAGAGATCAGAGAACGGTTTGGGCAGAGAATTAGAGAAGGAATCATCTTCTAAATCTTCAGGGTGTTTGCTGTGTTCTTTGGAACTAGAAGAGAAGAATTGTCCAGAATGATTTTTTATTTTTTGGTAATTCTTTAAGCACTCCTTGCAAATACTTGTTTGCAAGTTTCTTAATCACCTAAACATTCAATTGCTTATCATAAGCTACTTTTTCCTGAGGAATCCAAATACTTGAAACCATAGTTGTAACTCTTTTAAATAGTTGATGAAAGGAAGTATTATTTCTCTTTTCATGGATGGAGAAATTGAAGCACAAGGGGGACAAATGATTCACTTAGAGAACTAGGGTGTGTCAAAAGGACAATAGTGATTAAACTTTATGACATCTGCAACCTCACACTTGATACTCAGGCCCAGAGAATATTTCATTAGTTTTCTATATTGATCGCTAACCCATTTTCTCCAGGTTGCTTATGGATCCTGTTGGCGCTGGTGCTGTGCATCTTAGTGATTTAGACTTTGCAAATGTTTGTAAAATAGTTCGGCTCAGGATAGATTCCTTTGCTTCAAGAAACTGGAAATAGATTTATTATTTTCTATGAATCATAAAAATTATACATGAGTTTTCCAAAAACATAGGCAATATAGACAATTAAAAAGAAGTACATAAAAATTATATAACATCTCACGTAGAGAGAGAACAACTGCTAACATTTTGGTAAAAACGTCTCCCAGTTTTTGCATTTGTAGTTCCCATAGCACAACTGCACTTAGAAACATGTATGTACACTCAGGATCATTAGATACAGACTTTGTAAGCTACTTTTTTCTCTTAAAATATACCCGAGAAAGCTTACCCACGTTAATTACATGGATCAAAGTCATCATTTTAAAGGTTGACAGTGTTTCCTTACATACTTATCACATAATCTACTTTTCCCTTTATGTTTCTTTATAATTTAATCTCCTATAATGGACATTTATTGATTAATTTCATTTTTGCCTAATGTTTTAGCAATGACTAAATATTCAGTATCTTAGCACAGTTGCCAGATTATATTCCTAAGGAAAAGTACTAGAAACAGACACTTTGTGTTAAATAACATGAATATTTTTGAAGCTTTTGGTAGATGTTGCCTAGAACTTTGATGAATCTATGCTTCCATCAGTGGGGTATACTAATGTGACAAAAAGAGAGCTTTTTAAATGATATTTTGCTTCCTTTTTCCTAGCTATACCATTTGGGGAGAAGAAACACAAGAAAGGAGCTTCATTTCAAATGGTTTCATCTCTGTATAAAGTAATTTTTAATTTTCTCTACTTTTTATTCTTACAACCTGCATATGTTATTGCTTATTTGAAATTTCACATCTTCAAATAAGGATAAAGTATCTGAAGTTAGCTGAGTTGGAAAATTTGAAGTTGATTTTGTTATTATCAAGAACTTAGAGGACCATCTTTGTGGCCCACGTAGGTCACAAACAGGGACCTTTAGCATCCTGTATCCATCTTCAGCTGATATGAATATTGACTCATAATAGCTCCCAGTTGCCAGAATTGCTCTTAGTCAAATGGGAAGCTAAGCTGCCTCCTTGCCCTGCCCCCAGACTTTGGCTTCTCCCTTGCTTGCCTCATGGGGGTGGGGGGGGGAGAAATCAATTATGGTGCAAATGGTACAGTTGTGCTCACAGCTCCTCCAAGGATCAGACTAGAGCTGCGTCCACATCATTGCTTTTTTCTTCCCCTGCTCTTTAGTGCTTCCCTGATTCTTTAAATAAATCTCTCAAACCAGAATTCCCATATCAGATTCTGCCTGTAGAGAAGTGGACTGAAGATAAGGATTTGCCACAAACAGAAAACTTGAGAAACAATTTCTTTTTTCAAGCCATTTTATGGCCCAGCCATAAGTTATTGCTCTCAAATTCAAAACAGGTAGAGATGATTCACAATGGAACTATGTCTGTCAGATAAATATTGACTTGCCATACAAAAGAAATAATGTATTTGGTAGGCAGGGAAGAATGTTGAATCCATTATTTTACTGTTGATATTCTTGGCGGTAAGATGAATTGATAGATTTGGAGATATTTGTGAGGTAGATTGGAGCTTTGCGAGGTGATTTTGTGTTTACTAGGTGGATCAGTGTTTTGTGATTGTGACATGGGTGAATGATTTTATGTTTACTATGGTCTCCATTTCAGGGAGATCTAAATAAATTGATGACTAATCTGACATCAGCAGCACCTCATTTTGTGAGATGCATAAATCCCAATGTAAACAAAATGCCAGGTAAGAATTAGATTTCTTTATAATCCACACTAGGAATTACATTTGATTTCTGCTATATAGAATATTTTTTTAAGAAAAAATTACCGATTTCTTTTATACTAGGGTGGATATTCATATAGAAAAATCAAAATAAGTTAAAAACGAGGTCATCAGAATCTCTTCAAGATTGACTCTGAATTGAAATTCAAGTGGATATATGGAAGCATTTCACAAAGCATGTTCAATTGCGCAAAATTAGAATGCTTGATATTACTATTTAAATTTTCCTTTTAATTTCGTGCTAACCCAAGATGAGCTCCTGTACTATTGTTTATAAGAGCAAAGTTTAATAAAAAAGAGTTGAATAACCAATTCAGGTAGATATCTTAGCATAAAGGAAGTTATTTTTTCTGAATTATCTAAATTGAGATAAATCCATTTCTAATTTTTGAGAACTCTGTCTGCCTTCTTTCTTAATACTAACATCATCTTCCCTCTCCCAAATAGTATCCATTTATTTAGTTATGTAATTCTAATTCTGGCCAGTGGATACTTTTTGATGAGTGAAGGGTGGTAAGGGCATTATGGAATACATGGATGATGGTGAATTTTGTGTGTGTGTGTGTGTGTGTGTGTATGCGTGTGTTTCAAATTCCCCAAAGTTTTTATTGAAATTAACTACTGATTTAATTACATTTCATTACATGATGGGTTTGAAGATATCCAGCCATTTCTTTGGAATTATAGACCTCTCTGGAGATTCAGTCAGAGGCTGCCAGGCTCAAATGTATATATGACAAGCCATTATGTCTTCAGAACACTAACCACCATTGTACTATGTAGCCAGATGTTGCTGGTTCTGATTTCTAAGTATCTTGCATTTTTATTAGCCTCCTGTGATTAAGACCCCAATCTTGATAGTGTGTGGCCTATTTTGGGAAAGTGTGATTCTAAACAATGATGCTGCAGTTTGAGTTTTTGCAATGCAGACACTTCATGGTGATTCAAGGCTGTATGTTTTTGCCTTATTGTTTCTTATCAGCTGGGTTTCTGAATGTGTCTAGGGACACTGCTTCCATCTAGCAACGAATCTAATTAGCTGCCTCTATTTTGGAGCAATTCTGTTACCTATTAGAGTTGCCTCCTATTGAGTTAGCTGTGGATTTCACTGATTTCAGCAGTGCTTTTTTTTTTTTTTTTTTTTTTTGTAAAGTCATAAGACAAAGTTATGAGAAAAGCTTCACGATCTAATCAAAATAGTTCTTCATATTTACTTAAGGGGAACGAGTGTGTATGATGCCTTTAATCAAAGGACTCTCGTCCTGTCCCTTCTTATAGATCATCTGCTTCTGCCCGTGAAAGGAATTGGAGTACAAGAATATGGGTGTATACCTTGAGTTTATTCTGTGACCCTGGACATAGACAAGATTATCTTCTTCCCCTCCCCCTCCCCCTGCTATTTCTCTTGTAAAACCATAGTAGGTCTTTGTGTTAGGAGGTGAGCTCCTTGCCTTCTTCTAGAAGTCTTAATGAGAGCCAGATACAATGGTTTCTACCAGCCATTGCAGCTGACACCTATAGTTGGGCTTCTTTTGATGAACAAGGAGGTGATAGAAGGATGCTTACACTATACAATAAAACTTAGGTACTGTCAAGATAATAAGGGGAGAATACAGGCTGGGGTTTGAAGAAGTCCTTCCTGAACAAAATTATAAACAGAATTCTGTAGTTGTCTCCATCTGCCCCTCTCTTTTTATCCCCCCTTCTTTTTACCCCATCCCCCTCCTACTTGTAGATTACACTTCCCAGTTTGCTTTTGTGTTCTTATCAGCCTTTCTAGCTGGTTTAGGATAGTGAATGAATTCCATACCAGCCATTTACATCTTAGCAAAAAAAAAAAAAAAAAAAGAAATGTACTATTCCCCCACAACCTTCCAGGAGTATTTGCTTATAAAATCTTATCTAATTGTGATAAAATGGCTTATTCCATGTAATCCTATTTGGAGACTCCTGCCTAACAGGATGGGTATTATGAGTACTATCAGGTTGGGAGTGAGTGGACTCCAGGGATCTATCATGTAGAGAACAGCAAATATAAACTCTTCTTAACCCAACATCCAGCAATTGGGACAAAATCTGGGATAATAGTGTTTGTTTTTGGCACAGACCCAATGTGATCCCCCCACCCCTTTAGGTATAATGGACACTTACTTGGTTCTACAACAGCTGTGCTGTAATGGTATCTTGGAAGGAATTAGAATATGCTGTGAAGGTTTTCCAAATAAACTGCTGCATGCTGATTTTAAACAAAGGTAAACATACACTCTAAGATCCAAGAAGCCCAAGGCCGTCCATTCTGTTTTCCTCCCTTTCCAAGTGTTTAGGCATGCATTGTTTGATTGGTGGACGGCCTCCAGACTATGCATCGATGTGTTTTGGTGGTGGTGAGATATATGATGACAGGGTTCTATTATTATTTCTCCTTAAATCTAACATCCATGTAACTGTAATAGCCTTAAATCTCTATTAACAGGTAATAGACCCACATATAGAAGAAATATATACAGAAGAAACATATGGAGGCTGAATTGAATCTCTGAAATGTTGTATATACTTAATCGTAGCTGCCATCCAAGCAGGCTGCTGCTTTACAAGCAAACCCATGAAAGGAAGGAAGCCAGCAGGGCATGTGGCAGAAGGCAGGAGAGCCATCTCTGCTTTCTCTTTCCTGAATTCTAGAAGTATAAATTATAGGTCACCCATCCTGAGCAGTGTATGGTAGAGTAGAAAGGACACATGTCTTAGAATTAGGAAGCATATTTCTTGCTTTTCACCAAATCACCAAAAGGGTAAAGGATTCTTAGAAAAGACATTTAATGTCTCTGCTTTTCAGGTTCCTTCTTTATACAATAGAGATACTCATACCTGCCTTCATCCCTTCCTTTCCCTCACCAATTCCTGTCTTCCTAACTGATTAATCAAATGAGGGTATAAGAAGTACAGGGTATAAGTTGTACTATAAGAAGTACAACTATTAGACCAATCCAGGGGATGGTGAACTGCATCCCCACTATTGCTACTAAGAGTTTTGTGAAAATTGAACATGTTGGCAAGAGAGATAGACGTCTATATCGCCATTCTCTTTACTTGCTTAGATTTGTCTATTTTAAAATCATATGATATCATGACTGCAAGATTTAATCTTTACCTATTTTAAATTAGGTACTGCTTTCTGAACCCCAGAACCTTTTCAAAGAACAAGTCTGTGAGCAGCAAAAAAGTAGCTGAAGAACTACTTGGCTCCTTGGAGATACACCATACTAAGTACCAATTTGGAATCACTAAGGTAACCAGAAAACTGCAAAGGATGCATTTGGAGAAGAGTGGGAAGAAAGAGTGTGTATCTTAAAATACCCACGAACACTTAATTATGAAGAATTCTTCAGCTCTCATGACCACAAATAACACAAATAGAGCTTAGTGAAACTTCAGTGCTGTTGAGAAAAAAAAATATTCAATGCTTTTCAAACCTCTGTCTTGACTACATTTGCATTTTTATAATTAGTCATATAAACAAATTTGTTCTAGGATATAAAGTACTGAATCAATCTCAGATGCTAGAAAATATGTATACATCTGAGCTAGAGAAAGGTGAATCAACTTCTTAGAGTTAATGACTTGTCTGAGTATAAAATGATTCAGCCACAGTACTGGTTTAGGGAAAAATTTCTAGAAGACTATCTGAGTGATAAATTCAAAGTAAACCCCACTATCAAAAATTTAATCAAAAACCAACTTCTTTAAATGTGATTCTCTAAATTCTACTTCATCTTAGGTGATCTTGGTATGTCACACATTATTTTGGGAACTTCTAACTAAAAGATTCGGTTTTATCTGGAAGTTAAGTTTCTAATGACACCCATGTAAGGATCAAATTATTTGAGGGAGAGTTGGAAGATCTGGGGTAAATAACTCACAGAAATAAAAGTCCGTGGGACATGGTTACAAAATGTTACTTGACTCCCATATTTTCAGTCCCCAGGAGTCAGTTTCTACTGTTTGTTGTTTCTGCTGATTTTCATTAATGCCTTGCTTCCTTTGTGTTTTAGTTACTTATGTAGTATACTATTCATCTGGACCAGGCCTGCCCCAAGCAAGTGAGACTCCTAAGTCACAGATTTAAGGAGCCATTCATTCTCAGGGTTGTGAAGTAAGGTTGAGACTCACTCACAGGTTGCATAAAGTGACTTTATGGAGGCACTCAGAGTGCCTTAGGCACCTTACCTCACTTTGGTTGTTACCTATTATTCTTGAAAGAAAAGTTATATATATTCTTTGAGCCTAGGGCAAAGTGCCTACCTCTAGAGCAGGGGTCAGCAAATTATGGCCTAAGAGCCACATCTGTAGCTTGTTTTTTTATATGGCCCACTAGCTAAAAGTGGTTTTACATGTTCAAAATGTTTAAAAAACCAAGAGGAATATCCTACAGAGATTGTATGTGCTCCACAAAAAATATTTACTACAGGGCCCTTTATAGAATGATTGTGTAGACTCCTGCTTAGCACTTTGGAGCACTTGGGCCCATTTTAAAACTTAAGTAACCAACATAAACACAGGATTAAATAAGATTTTTTATAAATTTTAGATTTATATTTATAAAATTAAGCTTTCTAGGAGGTAGATTTTACACATTAAATAAAATTTAACATGAAATAGAATCGATAAAGTTGTCCCAAGGAGCACATCATTTGCTCACATGATCAGTTCAGAAGACATTGGCTATATTCCCATTATGAGTGGAACTAAGATTTGACTTAATTATTTTAGGTGTTTTTTTAAATCTGGGTTTCTGAGCCAACTAGAAGCAATGTGAGATGAAAGACTATATAAAGCCTTTACATTGTTTTAAGCCAGAGAATAGGGCAAACTGATAAGAATCAAATTCCAGAAGATGCTGGAAGAAAAATACTGTATGGCTGCCTCACATCCCTACTGCTCAAGTAGTGATGTGCCTCAACCAATGTGACCTAATCTCATTGCCTTTAAGTCAAGGTAAAGAGCTGACTCCTCTGCTTAGGTTTGGTCTTAAAAACTTTAAAATCATGGTACAACAAAAAGAGCGAAAAGGGCTTTTATTACCCTATCCAACCAAGGATAAGCATAATGCAGATATTTCTCGCACTACTTCCAGACCCTTTGGGAAGGATCTTTATGTTCTGAGAAGTCTGGTTTTCTAAAGGTAGGATGATTCACAATTTATAATAAAAACAGACCTCGAAAGGTTTGCTTATATCCCACAGACAACTCTGTGGGGAAGTTTGCTTCAAAGAGAGGAGGTTTTGTGACTACTTTATTACCTCCCATGGGTCAGAAACTGTGGTTCATGGTGACATGTAATCATAACTTTCTTACTTTATTTCAGGCAGGTTCACCAGGGATGTTAATCACCACATTTGGACACTTTGGTGTATGTTTTGTCTTTTCTTTAATAGAATCATGGAAAGCAAGCTAGAAAAATCTTCCAAAAGGGCCTGGGAGCAAGGAGCTCTGCAGTATTTAAATTTACTTTTTCCTTAGCATAGTTTATCTCCTGGGCAGAGGTCCACAGATCTTGTTTGTATAACTTGTTTAATTGACAATTTCTTCTTTGGCTAAAGAAGAAAAAAGATCATCACATGGTGATGTTGAAGATATTAGAGAGACAACTACTAAGGGTCTTCTGTGACCTTCATGTGTAGTGGCCAGCAGGGGCGGGGGACATGGCTCCTAGGATAGATTGTAGAAACTCTTAATTTCTCCATATTTCACCTTCATCTCTAGAATGAGGCCTTTAAGATTCATTTCGCATAAACCACGATTTCAAAAATGTGAAATATTTCAAAACACAAAGAAAATATTACAATGTATACTCATGGAGCCATAATCAAGTTATATTGGTTCTTAACATTTTTTGTCTGTAATTGCTGACAACTTAAACAAAATTAGCATATATAGTTGAAGCCTCTGTGTATTTCTTCCTTAATTTAAGTTCTACCTCTCCCTCCCTAGATGCTAAATTTGCTTCATATTCCATGTTTCATACATAAATCATATAAAGATATGTTCTTATGCCTTTTACTAGATATTTAGATATCCTTAAAATATAACATGATTTTGCATGTTTTTAGTCTTTAAGTAAAAATAATATTCTGTATGTATTGTCTGTAAACTTATCTTTTATATTCAATATTATTCTTTAAATTATATCCCTATTGATGAATCCTGGGCTAGATTACTGATATACATATACACACACACAGACATACACAGGATGTCCACAAAGTTCACGTGCAATTTTAAATTGCACATTATTTTAAATCACAGGGTCTTGCTCTGTTGCCTGGGCTAGAATGCAGTGGTATCACCATAGCTCACTGCGATCTCAAACTTTTAGACTCAAGAGATCCTCCTAACTCAGCCTCTTCAGTATCTGCGATTACAGGTGCTCAGCACCACATCTAGCTAATTATTTTTATTTTCTGTAGAGATGGGTCTTACTGTGTTGCTCAGGATGATTTAAAACTCTTGCTTCAAGTGATGCTCCTGCCTTGGCCTCCCAAAGTGCTAATGTGAGCCACTGCACCTGGGCCTAGGTTGATTTAATTGCTATATAGCATTATATTGTGTGAATATACTGCAGTTTTTCCATTTTACAGCTCAAGTAAATTTATTTCTGTTTCTCTCTCTCTCTCTTTTTTTGCTATTACAAAGAGTTATGCAGTGACATTTTTGTAAATGTCTCCCCATGCATATATGCAAGTTTCTTGAGTACAGCATTACTCAAAATGCTTTATTGTCTGGCAACAGTTTGTGTACAGCAGCTGGTCTAAGGTACACACTTTGAGAGGCACTTCCCTAAATGAATTAGCAGGTTTTAGGTTACATACAAGTCCAACATTGCATGATACTGCCAAAATGCTTTTCTGTGTAACCTACTTTCAACTGGCAGTGTACGAGAGTCCTTTTTCCCCATCTTCTCACTAACTTGTGTTATTACGATTTTAAAAGCATTTGCCAAATTTTGACATGCTTCTTACTTTGGAGAAAAGCTATCATTTCCTTTAAAAAATGGTTCTTTCTATAGTTTTTAAAATAGATTTAATTTATTGTATGAAGCATATTCCTTCTATTTGATTATAGTTTGTTAAGAATTTTTATAAGGAAAAGAATTGAATTCTTTACTTTTATTGAAACAATTACATGGTTTCTCTAAATTAATTTATATGTGTATTGAATTATATCAATGGAGTTTTCAAAAATGGTCGAACCCTCTTTAGCTAAGAAATAATATCTTTTAATACATGGATTGATTTGGTTATAAATTGTCATGAGATTGTTGTATCAATATTCATCAATAAGATTGACCTATAATTTTCTCTTCATCTTTTTTATCTGATTTTTTAAGTTTCAAAATATTAAGCGGGAATAAGTATTTTTATTATATGGATATCTAGTATAATGCTTAAGTCAGGGTTTTGGTATGCCTATCACCAATATACAAAGATTATGATGTCATTTGCAGCAATGTGAATCTGTGTGTGTATATATGTATATCAGTAATATCAGTAATCTACCACCAAAGAGTGGTGGTACCCAAACCTACCCTTCCATCCTCCCCTCTTCTTATATCCTTTATATTGCTTTGTGTATACCCATCTATTAGTTCCCACTTATTAGTAAGGACATATAGTGTCTGGTTTTCCATTCCTGAGATACTTCACTTAGGATAATGGTCTCCAGTTCCTTTCACATTGCTACAAATGACATCATAACCTCATAAAAGAGATGGAGAGTATTTCTTCTTTATAAAAACATATTTTTGATTAATTTATGTATATTGAAGGTAATTATTAATAGGTAAAGATTCACTACTTGCATTTTGTTAATTGTTTTGATTGTTTTGTTATTTCTTTGTTCTTCTTTTCCTATCTTTGTGATGTGACAGTATTTTGTAATGGTATGCATTTATTCCTTTCTCTTTATCTTTCCTGTATGTACTAGAGGGGGTTTTTTGTGTGTGTTTACCATGTGGTTTACATAAAACATCTTGTAGTTATATATTTATCTTAACCTGATATCTTATTTTAAGCTAAGAGTGGCTTACCTTCAACTGCATATAAAAACACTTCATTTTAACTTCTCCTTCCCCATATTTTATGTTATTATGTTATAATTTATATCTTTTTATGTTGTGTATCCATTAACCAATTATTGTACTATACTTATTTTTAATGCTTTTGTATTTTGCTTTTTATTTCAGAGCTAAAAATGACGTATGCACCACTATTCTAGTATTAGAGTATTTTTTTTTTTTTGAGACGAAGTCTCACTATGTCATCCTCAGTAGAGTACTGTGGCATCACAGCTTACAGCAACCTCTAACTCTTGGGCTTACGTGATTCTCTTGCTTCAGTCTCCCAAATAGGTGGGACTACAGGTGTCTGTCACAACTCCCAGTTATTATTATTATTTTATTATTATTATTATTGGTTGTAGTTGTCATTGTTGTTTGGCAGGTTGGGGCTGTGTTTGAACCCTCCAGCTCTGGTAAATGTGGCTGTTGCTCTAGCCGCTGAGCTATAGGCACCAAGCCAGTATTAGAGTATTCTGAATCTGATTATATTTTTATCTTTACAGTAAATTTTATCATTTCATGTGGTTAGTTAGTATCTTTGTTTCAATTTGAAGAATTTCTTTTTTTGGGGGGTGTGGGGGGCACCATACACTGGTTCAACTTGAAGAATTTCTTTTAGCATTTCTTGTAAGGTAGGTCATGGTGATAAACTCTGTTTGTTTAGAAAAGTCTTTATTTCTCCTTTATTTCTGAAAGACAACCTTGCTGGGTTTAGCATTTATGGTTGGCAGATTATTTTTTCCTTTTAGTACATTGAATACATTATATCACTCTCTCCTGGTTTGCATGGTTTTGCCAAGAAATAAGCTGATAGTCTCCCTCATATGTGTCAAGTTGCTTTTGTTTTGCTGCATTCACTCTCTGTCTTTGACTTTTGAGAATTTTGTTATAATGTGTCTTGATGAAGATCTCTTCATATTTAATTTATTTGGGGTTCTTTGGACTTTGTGGATATGGATATTCATTTCTCTGTCCATATTTGGGAAGTTTTTGTCATTAATTTTTTAAACAGGCTTTCTACCCCTTTCTTCTTTCTCTGCTTGTTCTGTAACTCCCATAATGTATATATTGATGAGCTTGATGGTATTCCAGAAATGCTGGAATGAAGGTGCTGTTGACATTTTCTATGGAATTTTTTATATCAGTTATTGTGTACTTTAGCTCTAGAATTTCTATTTCATTCTTTTTGTTGTTCCTATTTTTTTGCTAAATTTCTCATTTTGCTCATATATTGTATTTCTAGTTTCATTTAGTTTTTCTCTTATACTTCATTAAACTTTAAGATGATTATTTGTCAAACAATTCATAGATCTCCATTTTAGAGTGGGTTATTAGAGATTTATTCATTGTCTTGTGTTGTGTGTTCCTCATTGTATTCCTTCAGCTTTGCATTGATATCTGTACATTTGAGGAAACAGTCTCCTTCCCTGTCTTTATGGACTGGCTTTGACTGAGAAAGACTATCACCAGATATCCTGGCCAAAGATCCTGGCCTTTGTCCCCAACTACCCAAGGTGTCCATTTTTTATTTTTGGTTGTTTCAGGAACTTGTAATCTCTCACTCCCTCTGGTGTTTGATTTTATCAGTACATAGATCTCCATTTAAAAAAATTTATTATTAAATCATAGCTGTGTACATTAATGCAATCATGGGGCAACATACACTGATTTTATATACCATTTGACGTATTTTCATCACACTGGTTAACATAGCCTTCCTGGCATTTTCTTAGTTATTGTGTTACGATAAATATTTATATTCTACATTTAGTAAGTTTCACATGTACCCTTGTAAGATGCACCATAGGTGTGATCCCACCAATCACCCTCCCTCTACCCATCCTCCCCCCCCTCCCCCATATTCTTAGATCTCCATTTCTTTAGGTTACTTTCACTTTATTTTGTTCCTTTGGTGATGTCATGTTTTTTCTGATCATTCATGATCCTTGAGGGATTGCACTGGTATTTGCACATTTGAAGAACTAGTACCTCTTCCAGTCTTTATAGGCTCAAGTTAGCAGGAAAAGCTCTTCACCGGTCAGTTTGGTTAGAGAATCTGGGAATGCTAGCAGGCAGGGTACATGGATAGGATCATTACTGGAATCTTAAAGCCTGATATCCTGGTGCCAGTTTCAGTGTACAATCAGGCTCAGTGCTGGATCATGGAACAATCCTGGAGGCTTTATATCCACTGAGGAAGGTCTGGAGCTTTACCTGCATGGGCTGAAGTTCCTGGTGACAGAACTGAGCCTAGGCCTGTGAGGGCATGTCTGGGTCCTGGGTCCATGGGGTCATCCTGGTTTGGGGTCTACTGTGGCAGGTTTATTGTTTAGGCCTGTGAGGACAGGTTTGGAGCATTGGTTTGTGGGGTCTAGCCTGATGCCTGGGATTTCTAGGGTGAGCATAGAGCCTGAGTCCATGAAGGCAGACCTGCAGTCTTAGGTTACACATCTAAACTGGCCTTGAGACAAAACCTAGAACGTGGGGCTATGGGAGCCATTTTGGAGCCTAGGGCCTTAGGGCCAGCCTAGGGCTTAGGACTGTGGGCTTTATGCTTTCCTTAATTAACTAAGTTTTTAAATCAGTGTTGTCTAATTAGATCCCCAATTCTTAATTTTATTGTTTTTAAAATTCATTCATGCCTTTAATAATTTTTAACATAATTATTTTTTATTTACTTTTTGTTTTTTATTTTTTTATTCTTTTTAAATTTATTTTATTGTTAAATCATAGCTGTGTACATTAGTGCAATCACCTGTACCCATTCTAAGATGCACCATAGATGTGGCCCTACCCATTACCCTCCCTCCACCAAAACCTCCCCCCTCCCTTTCCCTTCCTTGCCCCTTTCCCCATAGTCTTGTGCTAGTGTTGGGTTATAGCCTTCATGTGAAAGCTATAATTTAGCTTCATAGTAGGGCTGAGTACATTGGATACTTTTTCTTCCATTCCTGAGATACTTTGCTAAGAAGAATATGTTCCAGCTCCAACCATGTAAACATGAAAGAGGTAAAGTCTCCATCTTTCTT
>CAUYPK010012412.1:0-16107 GCA_963574355.1 Loris lydekkerianus | reverse complement strand
TATGTATAAGGTGGGTATTTATTTTATAATTTTTTTTAAAAAAATTTTGTCAAAAATTGTTTATAAAATTGGCTTAAAAATTTACAATGGCCATTAAATTTTTTTTTAATTCAACAGATATTTATTGGCCATTGGAAATGTGTCAGCCACTTTTCTAAGCACTTGAGGAGACACTTTAGTGAATATAATTGATAAATTCCATGCCCTCCTTAGCCTTACATTTTAATGGAACAGGACAGTAAATGAAAAGCATAATCAGGAAATTATACTTTATGTTCTAAGTAGATGAGTACAATGGCACGATATATACTCGCATATTTATTTTACACATTGCATCAGACCAGTAGCTTAGAAAGCTTCTGGTGTGGAAGGAAAATTTTTTAGGGTGGATTCTCTCATGCATCCTCATGTGGTGGTGGTAAATGGACGGCTGACAGTAGCTTCTGTAGCAAAGGGAACATAGAGCTTCTCTCCTGTGTGGATTCTCACCCGAGTTTTTGCAGGTTGGTTTTATGGCTGATGGACTTTCACACAATGTATGGAGTTTCTAAAGTTTATGAAAAGAATATCCTGTGGCAATAGTCTGATAGTATTTGGGCACAAAAGTTGTGGTCAAGTGTTTTGGTCTTGAACGCGTATGCTAGAGGACAGCACGCTTCAATTTAATAGCTGGTCCATTGACTATTTTCTGATATTTGTGCCTTGTTCCCATGCTACAATTAATGCCATTTGTCCATCCATGCTACTTTATTTATTGAAAGAAAAAAAATTGAACACAAGACACAAAGAATGAGTATGAGAAGTGAAGCTTTCTGCTGGGGTGCTACGTGGAAGGTTAGGTTACAGAAGCTTCGATTTTAAGTTAAGCTTACTATTGACATTTCTTTATCTCATTAAACACGGTTGAAGAGTGTGTGTGTGTGTGTGTGTGTGTGTGGCAAAAAAATCGTGCCATAATGTCAAATTTTTCCTTTGCTCTGTTTTTGAGAGTTGGTGGCATTAGGCACTTTTAAGTGTTTGGGGAAATTAATTGAAATACCTCCCCCAAACCAACTCAAGTCTGTAACCAGAAGCCAGGTAGTTGGTTTTCTGGTCTGCTTTGGTCTCCTTCTTTTACTGTCATCTTACTCACCAGCACTTAATGTAAGTAGATGTTTTAGAATTGCAATATTTATTGGTTTTATATTTGTCGTCTTAGAAATGTTCATGATGTATTTTTATATTAATAATATAAATTTATGTACAGTGTGTATGTATATGTATTTCAGGATATTAGAGGATTATACTTTGTACGTGATGGTTTCTGTGTCTTCATAATAAATATGTCCCTTTTATAGGAGGGTGAGTTTTTCCTCAGGAGACTGAGTTGTACATGTAAAGCAAAGAGCTCATCAGAAGTACAATTATAATGACAAATAATCCACTAGCTTCCCCTTTACTATCTTAGTGGGTGGTTTCATATTCTTGGTCTCTCAGCTTCCAGTCTATCCTATCAGCTAATCCTGCTCATTACTGCTCAACTCCGTAAAGTAGTACTTAGAAACCTTCAATACCTCCCCATGTCCACTAATAAGGTCTGGATCTCTTGACCTGGCATTTTAAGACTCTACGTGTAAACCTAATGGTTTGGTTTCCTTCCTCTCCTATATGTGAAGTCTCTGTTCCAGTTACTCTAAACAATTCCCAGTTGCTCACTTGAGTGCCTTTGCTCATGCTAGTGAGTTTCTAGAGAGTCTCACATCCCTTTAGACCCATCAAACCTATCTTCCCTATAAGCCCTGGTAATCGGGCTAGAAATGATCCTTTCCCCTGCCTTCCTAACAGCATTATATATGTTGACTGTGACTCTTACTACACCCTACCTTTATATTTAAGTGATCTGAGCAGATGGCTTCCTGCCTTGTAAATTATAAGCTCAAGGTTATGCCTCCTACACATCTAGTTCTTCAGTGTCTTCTTTGAACTGCAGTTCAAGACCTGACTGCAGACTTTCAGTTATCCATGATGAATTGAAAACAAGTATTTTTCTGCTACCTATGAAATTCCTTAGTGTGAGTTTTAACCATGTTCAAGAACTAGAGAAGAGAAAGTACTCATTCGTGCTACTTCCATCACCCATGGATAGTTTACCTGCTCTAGACCAGACCATACCCTTTTAGAGAAAGCATTTTGTGATCTAGAAAAGCATGGCTGATGGACTAAACAGGGACAGCATTATGAATGTCCTAAGTCTTGAGAGACTGTTTTTCTAATAAGTAATTACTTGTCAGATTTTTTTCCCCATTTCCATTTGCCATTCCAAATACTATCCTGTAATGCGTGTCTTGGCTTTTAGAAGCACTGTCTGAAAAGCATAGCACTGGAGCTTTAATCCTTTTTAGAATCTTTTCTTACCAGTAGTCTCGTTGCTTCTTGCTCTCTTTGGTCTCAGATTTGGGGCATCTGCTGATTTTCTTGGCTTTCCATCCATAGTTAGAGCACTTAAAATTTCACAGGATAGGTTGGTGCCTGTGGCTCAGTGGGTAGGGCGCCGGCCCTATAAACCAAGGGTGGCGGGTTCAAACCCAGCCCCAGCCAAACTGCAACAATAACAACAACAAAAAAAAATAGCCAGGCATTGTGGCAGGCACTTGTAGTCCCAGCTACTAGGGAGGCTAAGAGGCAAGGGAATTGCCTAAGCCCAGGAGTTGGGAGGTTGCTGTGAGCTGTGTGAAGCCACGGCACTCTACTGAGGGCAATAAAGTGAGACTCTTTCTCTACAAAAAAAAAAAAAAAAAAAAATTCACAGGATATTAATTGTGTTGATATTGAAATGCCATTATTAATTTTTCTTTATCATTTCACTGCCCATTTGTCTTTTTTTTTTTAGACAGTCTCAAGCTGTTGCCTTAGGAAGAGTGTCATGGCGTCACAGCTCACAGCAACCTCAAACTCAAGGGCTTAACCAATCCTCTTGCCTCAGCCTCCCAAGTAGCTGGGACTACAGGTGCCCACCACAACCCCCAGCTTTTTTTTTTTTTTTTTTTTTTTTTTTTGCAATTGTTTTAGCTGGCCCGGGCCAGGTTCAAACCCAACCCGCCAGTGTCCTACCCACTGAGCTATGAGTGCCACCCCGCTTTTGTCTTATTTTTTAAATGAACACTTACTAACACCTTGGTTTTGGTTCTCTGGGTGCTGTTTATTATAGCTTTTCTGGGCTCACCCAAAGCAGAGCAGTGAAAATGGAACTGGTGAAAGTCATCCCATTGTCCCTATGGTTTCAGAAGGATTTCTGGACTTTAACAGGAGCTTTGTATTGAAGCTGAGAAATCCCATTTCCAATGGGATGCTCTGATCCCTTCTGTTTCCTCCAGGATTGAGGCATCACAGGAAGGTGAACAGGCAGAGCAGCACATGGGAAAGGAGCAGGTGGGGTAAGATGGATGGTTCCAAGGGTCAGATAACATGGTTTCTTACTAGTTCTAACTAATTCCACCTCCAAACATTTGGGTAGGTTTTCTATTTTCTGTTTCCTCAGCTGCTTAAGACTATCTGGTATCTGCATGTACTTCATTTCACTGGAGAACCTTGCCACCCCCACCCCCAGAGAGCAGGCAAACAATGGTTCAAATTCATAAATTCTGACAGACTACAACTACTTTTCCTGTCTATTTAGGCTTCTTGGCACTTTGGGGATATGTCCCTGACTATGCCTGAAGAGACCACCAGTCTTCCTACCCTTTGCCCGGCACGTTTCTTATTGAGCATTTGGGGGCTTCACATGGTACCAGGTGTAGCTATGGGGCTCCTGGTTGGCATGAGTGCTGGCAGAGCCTGTTAATTAGCACAGGAACACTCCCAAGCTCCATTAGCTGGGCCAGGCATTTGGAACCTTCCCCTTCTGTGGGCCCCTTCCTCCTAATGAGAGCTGGAAGAAGGGCCTCACAAAACACTGCCTCAGAATAATATTCCGCTTTGTCCCCACCAGTAACCAGGGCTGACAGGATCACTCTGTCCATTTCTCTTCTAATTAGCACAATTCCAGCATGGCCTGAGCCAGCAAATGGAGAAAAGCGATCAAAAGCGATCGGACAACCGTACCGAATCACAAACACAAAGAGGGCCATTCCCCATAATTAGGTGAGACAATTCCTCAGTCTTTTCTCGGCTGGAGTTTGCCGCTAAGACTCTTGCTGTTTGGGTCCCAGCAACACAAGTTACATGTCTCCCTGGGACACTAATAAGCCCCAGATTGTCTTCCGCTTCACACAACTCTAACCAGAGGACAGATGCGGGGGAAGGGGGGGGCGGCAGGCAGCACAGGGAGGGGACAGGGTCTCTAAACAAGCAGTTGCTGTGATGTTTCCCCAACTCCAAGAAGCAGACATCCAGGTTGTGGAGCACAGAGGGAAGAGGTTGACTAGAGAGAACTGCTCTGGGCACAGCCTGGTCCCCATCACTTGAGCTGGAGTCTGAAGCATTGAGAGTTCCTAACCTGCAGGGGAAGCACACCTCCCCTGTGCTATTTGCCTTGTTCCCCTGTTCATTTGCCACCTTCTATTGTCCCCTTTTGGTCTCTTTACCCCTTCTCCCACCTTTCCACACCAGTGGCATCATGAGCAGCTGTTAACTGCGGCACCATTCTGGGAACTGCATTGAAGCCCTAGACAACTCTTGTTACCACTGCAGGGAGAGATGGCACAGCACATGTGAGTTCTGTGCGTGAAGAGCTCATGACCAGGATGGAGCACCCACTCCCTGCCTCACCTTGGCCCTCATTTCTAGTACCCCTTACTTTCATGTCTTTGACTCTTCCCCAACCCCTGCCTGCTATCCCAGTTTTCTCTCCTGGAAGATCACTGTTTTGTTTTTGTTTTTTTTTAACTGGAAAAGTGGCCCATCAACTGCCAGGGCAAGAAGCCATGACTGGCTGCACTCCATGTGGCTCAGAGGTTGGCCACTTAATGAACAAAAACAGCTCTCCCAGGATTGCAGCCCATTACAGGGATTACTTGGGGCGATAGAGCCATAAACTTGGTCATAGCCGGGACAAAGGAATGCAGAGGAGAGTGGCAGTTGGAATCTCAAACTCAAGCATTGAACAGAGCTGGGGTCATACACACTTGTATCTCTATCTTGCCCTCTGCTTTCTGTCTTCATCTATACCTGATGCTTCTAAAAATGACCTTCAATCTCAGAAAACAATTATTTAGAACCCTAAGAGCCAAAAAACTCAAGTAATCAGTGTTGCATTGTTATTTTTCCATCTTCTCTACCTGAGACACAGAAAGGTAATGATAAAATTTGACTTTTTTTTTTTTTTTTTTTTTTGAGACAGGGTCTCAAGCTGTCAACCTGGGTAGAGTGCCAGCGTCATAGCTCACAGCAACCTCCAACTCTTGGGCTCAAGCGATCCTCTTGCCTTAGTTTTTTTACTTTTAATAGAGATAGTGTCTCACTTTTGCTCAGGCTGGTCTTGAACTCATGAGCTCAAGCAATTCACCTGCCTCAGCCTCCCAGAGTGCTAGGATTACAGGCATGAGCCACTGCGCCTGGCCAGATTAGACTTTTAAAATAATTTTTAAGAGATGTCAAAGAATTGATCCAAGTTTGTTCAGTCTCCTATAGTTTATTTGGTTATAAATAGAACTTAGTACCTGGCACATAGTAGGTACTTAATAAGAATTTGTTGAAAGAATGAACTGTACCACGATATTCAGTGTTCACAGCCTTGTTGCTGGTCTCAGATACAAGAGCTTGGATCTTCGGAGAGGCAGAGATAAGCTTGTGCAAGTTACCTTGGGACCTTGATCATTTTAAAAGCAGCCCAGCATCATAGATAAGAGCATAGTCTCTGAGGTCAGGCTGCCTGGGCCCAAATCCTATTTCTGCCATCTACCAGCTACTTTGTGTAAATTGCTTAACCTCTCTGTGCCTGATTTACCCGTTTATGAAGTGGGTACAATAATAGCACCTCACTACTAGAGTAGCTGTAGAGATTAAATGAGTACTTGCAAAGTGTTTGATACCGTGCATGGCATGTACAGTTGCTTGATAGATAAATCTATAAAATTGGATTCAATGTATTCAATGTTTTATTATACCCCTATTTGTTAACAATTGGTAATTCCTGAAAGAAAAATATGGTAACTCTTGGTTAACTGTCAGTGACGTAAGCAGAGGGTCAGAAGAGCAAACAGTTTGCTATTTCTCCTATCCCTGTCTTTCTCCCCTCTGAGGCAACCTTGTGCCGCAGTAGTTACCATGGCATTAAAGACCATTTGTTGCTGGTAAAGCAAGGGAGGAAAAGATGTTCTTTGGCAGGTTTTTGAGCTGATGTTGAACTTGGCATAAGCCTTAAGTCATCTTGCTTCACCTGTCTTCATGGTCCTAATGTTTTCTGAGCATCCATGCCATTCCAGTCCCTGCACAAGAACACACTTCCCTGTTTTATTCTGCCATAACTCACCCCCAGCTCTCCACCCTTCCTCCAGATAGTTTTCCTTGGCATGAGGTTTGTCAAGTTCTTGCTTCCTTTCCAGAGTTAAGCAGGGTCCCCTTGGGCCTTGGTTCCCCTGGCAGCTCCCTCTGGGCTTTGCTCTGGGAGCCCATGGAGAGAGCAGACTCTGCAGCCTGAGGCCTCAGGGTCAAGCAGGGCTAAAGGTCACATCCCAGAGCCTTCCTGGATGCAGCCAAGCCCCACGGGCCAAGCAGCCGGAGCCAGCGGCTTCACACAAAGGAGCAGCTGAGAAGAGTCAAGTTGGAAAAGTCAGCGACTCAAGGCTGAGTGGAAATGAGAAGGACTGACTGCACTGCCAGTTTACCCTTGGGCAGGGCCACAGGGGTGCCTGGGGCTTGGATCCAGAAATGGTCTCTGAGGAGCGAGGTGGCCCACGGGAGAAGAAGCTGCTGAGAGCTGCTTCACCTTGGCCTCCTTCCCTGCCATCTGCCTCTGCCACTGCCATCTCCACCTTCTTCAGCTGAACCTCCTCCCTTGCTTCCCTCACAGCCCCACCTACCCAAAATCAAATTGCCCAAAGGCCCTTCAGACATGCAACTATTGAGTAAATTAAGGTATGCTCATACAGTGAACTATCACACAGTCACTGATATGTTTGCAAAGAGGTTATGATATCATATCATGGGAGAAATGATTTTGTCATAAGGATAAGTGAAAATAGCAAGATGAAAATTATAATTCCATCTCCATTGTGTATGTGTGTGTGTGTGTGTGGGGGGTTAGAAGGAAATAGACCTAGACCAAGGTGCTACCTGTGCTTGCTAGTGGATTTTCATTTTTCTCTACATTTTCCAAACTACAGTAGCATGTACAAGGTGGCCATAAAGTTTGTGTACAATTTTAAATTGCACACTATTTTTAATTTCTCACGAACTTTATGGCCACCCTGTATATTAATATAGGGAGAAAAGGCCTCGGGACCTGGATGTACAGGTAGAAATTTATTTCACCTAATTTTGCTGTAGAATCTTAAGGTTGAAATTCCCAGTTGTTGGACATGCAAAACGTTAACTTAAGATGTTGCGTTTATAAGCATTTCCTTCCTGCTTTCTTCCTGCTTACCCTCTCTTCCTACTTGGGAGAGAAGGAAGAAAAAATGAGTCAGGCGGCTTGGTGCCTGGAGCTCAGCGGTTAGGGCACCAGCCACATGCACCAGGGCTGGCAGGTTCAAACCCAGCCTGCGCCTGCCAAACAACAATAACAACAAAAAATAGCCGGGCGTTGTGGCGGGCACCTATAGTGGGAGCTACTTGGGAGGCTGAGTCCAGAGAATCGCTTAAGCCCAAGAGTTTGAGGTTGTTGTGAGCTATGACGTTACAGCACTCTACCCAGGGCAACAGCTTGAGACTCTGTCTCAAGAAAAAAAAAGATGAGTCGGTGGTCAGCAGCAGGGATGGGTCGGGAGTGTCTGGAATCATACTCCTAATTTCATCACAGCCAGCCAGTTGGAGGCACTGTGCTATCATGAAAGGGAATGAAGTGCATTTCACCCAAATTGGGCTCCATGGGACACAAGGGATGTGTAGGGGGTGATTCTCATTTTTAGTGGGAGACAAGTGTGTATTTAAAGTCAATTTCCCTGCAAGAGGAGAAACATAGTCATGAAATTGATTAGGAAGAGACAGAAGCCTCAGAGCCTAATGAGATGAGAAAATAGTGGAGAAGAATGGGTGTTGTCCCTAGAAGAGTCACAACCATTAAGCCCCAGGGTCCAGAATATACAAGTCCAGGCATCTGACTAGACCTTGGATCCTAAAGAGCTTTGCTTCTCATTTCTTCAGTAAAAGCAGAAACTATGATGAGTAAGGAAAAGTCCGAACCTCCCACACCTGCTCCTTCCTTCACCAATAGATGCACTTCTCCATGATGTTTTCTAAAGAAGGAAAAATACCAGCCATCTGCACCCTGAATCCTCCCTGATCATTCAGGTAACTCTGGGACTTTCAGCCAGAACTGCCGTGGCCCGACCTGATCAGCCCTCCAAAGGAAAGAGGAGCTCTCCAGAACAGACAGCTGAAGCAGTTGTTACAACAAGAGGGTGGCGGGGCAGGCGACATTTCACAGCATAACCAAAGATTGATGTAAATTGGTTTGGTTCTGACCCTGTCACACCAGGAAGGATAATGACTCCAGCAGCGCCAGGCATGGGAGGGGGCACATGGTGGGGGCCATGAGGATTGGTGTCTCACTTCACGTCTTCATTAATGATCTGGAAGACAGGGGTAAACAGCATGCTAATGAAACCTGCAGATGATTGGTGTTACAAACCCCAGACAGGACGGAGAAATAGCACGAGACCCAGAGAGCTTAGAAATATGGCCAGGAGATTGTAAAATGAGACTTGTCCTAGGGAAATGAAAGTCGACATGTCAGGGAGGAATGATGAAGGTTCCTTTGGGTGGCAGGACCTGCAAACCTAGAAAGTAGAGACAGTGTCAGGAGGTTGAGTGAGGGATAAGATTTGGGGTGCTTCAGAGGGAGACAGAAGAGCTGCTTGAGGACCTGGGGGACAAATATCCTTGTGCATTACTGGCCAGAGCCAACTGTGGGGTGAAGCAGGTTGCCTTGGTCCACTGGCCTGTGTCCACTTGGTCCTTGACCCTTGGCAAGGCTGGGTCTCTGACTTCATAGTCACAAGCTGTGCCTATTTGTGCTCAAATATGCCATTTTGACCTGACTTGCCATTTTACTCAAATGAAACAAGCCAAAACACATTTTTAAACATTTTACCCCAAATTATTGGGGTAGGATATTCAAGAGCAGAAGGAAGAAAAATTTCCCCATTTTTATTGGTTTCCCATTCAACAGACATTTCTTGGAGGTATAACTCATTTATGTTAAGGGCTAAATCTTAAGTAAACCAATCAGTTTTTCCTTGACCGAATCACTTCACCCCAAGACTTGGTTTCCTCACCTGAAATTAGTAAAACAACAGTACATACCTCAGAGCTGTGTTGTGAAGATGAAATGGGAAGGAATATGTAAAGCCCCAGCACAGTAAACACTCAGCTGTTGATTATTATTACTGTTTATTATCTTCTAATTTATTCCCTAAGCTTTATGCTTAATTCCCCAAGTAAATGATTAACCTCTTTAAGTAAGGGACTATCCCAAACCCTTCAATGCATGGATACTGAATAAATCCTTGTTGGATGGATTGATGTGCTAGAATCTCCTTTTATTTTTTATTTTCTTGTATTTAATTTATTTGCTTGTGTCCAACTATTTTTTTGTTGCAGTTGTCATTGTTTAGCTAGCCTGGGCTGGGTTTGAACCTGTCAGCCTCGGTGTATGTGGCTGACTCCATAACCACTGTGCTATGGGCATTGAGCCTATTTATTTATTTTTGAGACAGAGTCTCATTTTCTTGCCCTCGGTAGAGTGCCTTGGCATCATAGCTCATAGCAACTTCAAACTTTTGGGCTCAAGTGATCCTCTTGCCTCAGCCTCCCAAGTAGCTGGGACCATAGGTGCCCACCATGACAGCCAGCTAATTTTAGAGATAGGGCCTCACTCTTGATCAGGCTGGTCTTGAACTCTTGAGCTCAGGTCATCCACCCGCCTTGGCCTCCAGAGTGCTAGTATTTCAGGCATGAGCCAGGCCTTAGAATCTTTTTTTACTATGAATAATTTTATTCTTACCCAACTCAGATCTACTTTATTTTATTTTATAGACAGAATCTCACTCTGTCACCGTGGATAGAGTTGCTATGGTGTCATAACTCACAGTAACCTCAGATTCTTGGGTTTGAGCAATCCTCTTGCCTTTGCCTCCCCAGTAACAAGAACTACAAAATGCCCACCACAACACAAGACTAATTTTTCTGTTTTTACTAGTGATGAGGGTCTTGCTTTTGCTCAGGCTGGTCTTGAACTCCTGAAGTTAAGCAATACACCTGCTTCCGCCTC
Source organism: Loris lydekkerianus (assembly GCA_963574355.1). Lineage (NCBI taxonomy): Eukaryota > Metazoa > Chordata > Mammalia > Primates > Lorisidae > Loris > Loris lydekkerianus. The sequence continues at coordinate 5,699 of CAUYPK010012412.1, read as the reverse complement.
CCAGAATGCTAGGATTACAGGTGTGAGCCACCACACCTGGCCAGATCTACTTTAAATGAAATCACTAAGACAAGTAAAATCCTGAGATCACAGAAATTTTATTTTATTTATTTATTTGCAACAGAGTCTCACTATGTCACCCTGGGTAGAGTGCTGTGACATCACAGCTCACAGCAACCTCAAACTCTTAGGCTTAAGCCATTCTCATGCCTCGGTCTCCCAAGCAGCTAGGACCACAAGTGCCTGCCACAATGCCCGGCTATTTTTTTGTTGCAGTTGTCATTGTTGCTTAGCTGGCCCAGGCCGGGTTGGAACCTGCCTCCCTCAGTGCATGTGGCCAGTGCCATAACTACTGTGCTTTGGGCTCTGAGCCCTCAGAAATTTTGGAGACAAAACATTCCACCTTCAGTGCTAATAACACATGTGCTGTTGAAATAAATCTTAGTCTAGAGCAGTGGTTCTCAACCTTCCTAATCCTATGGCCTTTTAATACAGTTCCTGTGGGTTGCAACCCACAGGTTGAGAAGCACTGGTCTAAAGGAAATCCCAGCCTGATTATTAAGAGCTCAAAGTTTTGAGTCCAAAGGCCTTGGATTTGGATGATTAACTGTCCAGTTTGCTTGGGGATTTCCGGGGACAAGGGACAGTCTAGCTAAAAGGATGGTTGGTCATTTTAGTTTGTCTCAGGGCTCTGCTACTTAATAGCTTTTATTGTGGCTTTGGACAGGATTCTTAGCCTTATTGAACTTGATTTCCTCTTCAGTTAAAAGGAGAAAATAACCACTTCGCCACATTGTTGAAAAGGATCAAATGAGATACTGTTTGATAGTAATTATCAATGTATTTGACGCTGAATAAAGTGTCGACTATAAACTGTAAGATTCTGTATAAGGTCAAGAACTGGCATAACTAGTTTGTGATGAGAGAAACCAGTAGCTGTTACCCTTGTCAGGAGACTGAGAAAGAATTCAAAGGAGCTTTCTACAGAGCTGGAAATACTCCACAGGAGAAATACTGAGCTTTTAGAAAAAATACTTTTTAGAAGCAAACACGATATCTGAGTTACTGAAAGCACTTTTCTTAACCCTATTTATTGGTTACATAAAGGTAGAGGAGAGAGGAGAAAATTAACTTATCCTCCATTGATTAATTTAAAATAAATAGAAATCTGCTGAGATCTTTAGTTCTTCCTCCTTCCTTACATATGTTTCACCCTGAAAAACGAAGGCTTCTGTTTTCCTGTGCTCACCCTGTCCTCCCGGCCTCTGTTCACATGGACACATTTTCGCTGCCATTGTTACCATGGCCTTGATTTGAGAACATTTTGGGGTCCTTTGCCTGGCTCTGATTCTGCGTCTTTTCTGATATAAACTACTCACTCCTCCATGGCTAGTAAGACACATGCTTCAAGTGATCTTTCAAAGCTGACTCCTTATTCCTATCCCAAAGCCTCACTGATGTAAAAATGGAGTCACAAATCTTTGTGACCTTCAAGAACACAATCTTTGTTAATCCCACTTCTAGGAATATACCCAGTGAAAATGAGTGTTGAGGTCCACCAAAGACATGCCCAAGAATGTTAACAGCAACTTTGTTCATGCGAATCCAAAACCGAGGGGTCACACAGCATCTGTGTGAGCCACTTATGTGAAATTCTAGAACAGGCAGGACTAATCTAGGGGATGTTAATAGAAGTGAGAATAGTGGTTACCTTGGGGTAATTGACTGGAAGGGGACCCAAGGAGCTCTCTGGGGTTTTGGAAACATTATCTTGATCTGAGCAGTGGTTACACAGGAGCGTTGGTATGTGTGTGTGTAAGCAGCCATCAGCAGTGCATTTGATGGTTGTGCACTTTACTGTGTGTAAGCTATGTCTCAAAACTAAAGAACTTAATGTTCTCTGAACGTCTAAAGAGGAATATGATATGAAACCTGACATTTCAAACTACAGTCTCAAGGAAGCTATTTGAGACAATGACACAAGGACACAATGATCCTCCTCCTGTGTCTAGACGATCCCAGACACATCCTGGGCTCAGAGGTGTGGAGTCAGAAGGAAGGAGAAAGGATGGGCAGTGTGTTCCTTTGGCAGCTGCCTGTCTTGCTCCACCAGTGGCTAGGAGGCACAAGAGCTGGAGAGCCTTGTTCTGTACCCTTGCTGGGCAACCTCGGTATAGGAGAGGGCAGTCAGCCCAATTCCAAGGGTCCCAGATACTCAAAGCTTGGGCTCTCTCGTGAGGGATATGGGGTCTCTATCTAGCTATCTCTATTATCTATCCACCCTTTACAGAAGAATCAGTCACCAGGCTGTAGGCACCGCATGAATGAGGACCAAGTCTGTGCTTCTGTTTCTCCAGTGCCCAGGGCACAATTGCCAAGTGGATGCCTGAATCTGTGCCCTCAAGTCACCTAAGGCATGACCTAAATTCTTCCCATATGAAGCTGATCACTGATATCAATGCAAATGTTAAGCTTTTCCACTCATGGGTTATTCAGATGCTCCTTCCTAAAAGAACTGGCTTTTCCAAGTGAGCTGCCAGCATCTCTGACATGCTTCCATCCAGTGAAGTTTTGATTGTGCTAGGAAATATCTTCAGTTTCTTCTCTGGCCAAGTTTCCCAGGATCATTCTAAGTTTCCACCATCATGCACTTCTAGCAAAGAGCTTGTGATTACTCTGCAAGTAACTCTAGAGTTACCAGTGGTGCCAACAGCAATCTCTGGGTTGGAATCCCTTAGATGGAGGCTAAGGACAGCTGCTATCCAACTCAGTAGCCACTAGCCACATGTAGCTCTTAAATCTAAATTAAAAAGAAATACAATTAAAAATTCAGTTTCTTAGTTGCATTAGCCACATTTCAAGTGCTGCTACTGGCTACCACATCAGCCAGCACAGAACTATATACATTCCACCATCATGGAAAGTTCTATTGTACGGGGTACGGTGGCTCATGCCTGTAATCCTAGCACTCTGGCAGGTCAAAGGAGGAGGATCCCTTGAGCTCTGGAGTTCAAGACCAGCCCAAGCAAGAGTTAGACCCCATTTCTACTAAAATAGAAATAGTCCCAGCTACTGGGGAGACTGAGGCAAGATGAATTCTTGAGCTCAAGAGTTTGAGGTTGCTGTGAGCTATGCTGCCATAGCACTCTACCCAGGGCTACAGAGTGGACTCTGTCAGAAAGAAAGAGAGAGGGAGAGAGAGAGAGAAAGGGGGGGGAGGGAAGGAAAGAAGGAAAAAAGGAAGGGAAGGGAAGGGAAGGGTAGAGAAGAAAGGAAAGGAAGGAAGGAAAGAAAGAAAAGACAGAGGCATGGCACCTATAGCTCAGCAGCTAGGGCGCCAGTCACATACACCAGAGCTGGCAGGTTCGAACCCGGACCACCCAGCTGAAATCAACAATGACAACTACAACCAAAAAATAGCTGGGCGTTGTGGTGAGCACCTATAGTCCCAGCTACTTGGGAGGCTGAGGCAAAAGAGCACATGAGCCCAAGAGTTTGAGGTTGCTGTGAGCTGTGACGCCACAGCACTCTACCAAGCAACATAGTGAAACTCTGTCTCAAGAAAAAAAAGGAAAGGAAGGAAGGAAGGAAAGAAAGAAAGAAAGTTCTATTGGCTAGCCATAGACTCTAGATCAGTGGTTCTCAACCTTCCTAATGCTGCAACCCTTTAATACAGTTCCTCATGTTGTGGTGACCCCCATCCATAAAATTATTTTTGTTGCTACTTCATAACTGTAATTTTGCTACTGTTGTGAATCAGAATATAAATATCTGATATGCAGGATGAATTGTCATTGGTGGCGACCCGCAGGTTGAGAACCACTGCTCTAGATGATCTTCAACCCTCTTGGAGCCTTTGGGTGAGGGGAGGAAGGTCTGGGCTCCCACCCTTAATTCAACCAGAGCCACTCTGCCTATAATTCATATTTCAAGATTTCCTTTGAAAGAATGTTCTATTGCTTTTTAATTTTTAAATATCTTTTTACAAACCATTTTTAAAATGAGCAGATTGTGGAAAATGTGTCTCCTTGCCATCTTTTAACCCTTAGGCTACTGGTTACCAGCTTGTGGAAGGTGCACCTGTTCCACACCTTGCTTTTTTTCTATTTCACTTATCTTGGATCTTGTTTATATTGGCACACACACATTTAACAGCTACATACTACTTTACTTGTTTGGATGTACCATCCTTTATGTAGCCAGTCCCTATGATGGACAGTTTGTTTCCAATCTTATGTTAGTACAAATGATATTGTGACAAACAAATATCCTTCCTTGTATTTAGATCTTTATTCATACACAAAAATATCTATAGAATATATTCCTCGTGGGGGAATTGCTGGGTAAAAGGCCATGTGCATTTTTAATTTTACTATTTATTTCTGAATTGTCCCTTAAAGAGGTTGTAACAATGAGAAAATCTTTTCCCTCCACCCTCCACCAGGCTGCTGTGATCAGGCATGCAGGTTTCCTGCAGGGTAATGGCTCCTCGTGAGAGGGGACTTATGTTGCCTCCCCACAACTCATTCTATGATCTTACTTTCCATGTCACTCTTCCCACCACCAAGAATAATCAGCATTTAGTTGAGTACTCACTAGGCCCTCCGGTATGGATCTAAATCCTTTTCTTCAGTGTTTTGGGGACTCTTTACAACCTCACGAGGTAGGTACCATTATTTTTTTTTATTAATATTAAATCATAGCTGTGTACATTAATGCGATCATGGGGCACCATACACTGGTTTTATAAACAGTTTGACACATTCTCATCACACTGGTTAACATAGCCTGCCTGGCATTTTCTTAGTTATTGTGTCAAGACAATTATATTCTACATTTACTAACCTCCCTCTGCCTATACTCCCCCCTCCATCCCATCCCTCTCCCCCTTCCCCCTATTCTTAGGTTATAATTGGGTTATAGCTTTCATATGAAAGCCATAAATTAGTTTCATAGTAGGGCTGAGTACATTGGATACTTTTTCTTCTATTCTTGAGATACTTTACTAAGAAGAATATGTTCCAGCTCCATCCATGTAAACATGAAAGAGTAAAGTCTCCATCTTTCTTTAAGGCTGCATAATATTCCATGGTGTACATATACCACAGTTTATTAATCCATTCGTGGATCGATGGGCACTTGGGCTTTTTCCATGACTTAGCAATTATGAATTGCAATAAACATTCTTGTACAAATATCTTTGTTATAATGTGATTTTTTGTCTTCTAGGTATATACCTAGTACCTTTCACCATTAACAAAGATAGACTCTCACTGGATTAAAGATTTAAACTTAAGACATGAAACTATAAAAATACTAGAAGAGAATGCAGGGAAAATCCTTGAAGAAATCGGTCTGGGCGAGTATTTTATGAAGAGGACCCCCCAGGCAATTGAAGCAGCTTAAAAAATACACTACTGGGCTTACAGGAGAAGTGCTACTTTTATGCCAGCAGATCTGAGATGGTGCAAAACAAGATCAAAACACTCCAAGAAGATCTAGAAAAGAGAAGAAAAGAAATTCTAGAAAACCTCCTGTGGATGGGCCTACATGGTTTTTCACCCTACCTTCTTCCCCTGCTACCCTTATTTACCCTTCACCTTTGGGCCCTGTATCCCAAAAAAAAGGTTAGAGGCAGTTAAATCAGGTCAAGGTCCAATATCACCAGCTCATTAACCAAGAATCTAACTATTATTCTT